>CM041780.1:76136744-76344304 GCA_023374045.1 Limonium bicolor
CTTAATTTCATTTTACTCATTTTTCAGTACTTATCCATGGTTTACTTACCTATTATATAATATGTGTAGGAGGGTATACACACACCACACACACACACACAACACCAACAACTATATATATATATATAATAAACTACTAGTTATAAGTTACAGTTTTTTTTTGTAAGTATTGTCGTCCGACCCAAGCCCGCTGGGTCGGACCATTCCAGTAGGTTAACGTCCTGTGAAATTCTCCCCGTCCGACCAGCATATTTCCGTCCGACCCATACCCTCTGGGCGGACCGTCCAGAAGGTTTCGGTCCCGTTCCAAACCCGTCCGACCACCTGCCGACCCATACTCTGGGTCGGACGAAGTCAGAACTTCGACCTCTATTTTTTTTTTTGCCTATCCGACCCGTCCGATCCACGGTCCTGGGTCGGACCATTCAGAAAGATTGATTACCGATTCTTAAGCCTCGTCCGACCCACCGTCCGATCCAGACTCTGGGTCGGACGGTAGCAGACCTTGCTACAACCCTTATTTTCTTTTCCCAATTTCACCCATTGTTTCCCCAATCTCCTACATACATCCTAACATTTTAGTACAAATTTAACACTCTAAAATCATGCTAATTCATTAATTCATTACATAATTCTATACTAACTTATACACACCATTCTCTAAGTTTTTATTCAAACACTCCCCTTGTTTCCTCTCCTTAATGCATTTTGCTACAGATTTTGACTCTAACACTCCTCTTCTATATCTCCCTCTTCTATTGACATTTTAACACCTAATACATTATAACTACATTAACTATCTCTCCTAATATACCCTCTATCTTTCTCACAAAATCTGTACAAACACCTTATTCACCTAATTTCTCATTCACTAGTGGTCTATTCCTATGTAAAATTTCGCCATAGTATCCCCTTTATAATTTTATACTCGCACCACATTGTTTACACTCACATTACGATCTGTACATGTTTTATACAAATATTCAATATACAAACTCTCTACACAATTACCACTCTAAAACAACATTAAATTCCTGCACTCAAACATCCCAATCCCAATCTGTTTTGTAACAGTTTTTAAAATGTCTTTTAAGGGTTTAAAATATTTGTATCCTCTTATACACTACTCTACTACACAATACCAGTTTTCATCACTCCAAACCTCTAAAATCTGTACACATACATATACAAGACTACACAAAGGTGAGAATCCTTACCTGTTTTTCTTCTAGATTTTCTTTGTTCTCTTATTCTTCTTCTTCCTTCTTCCCTCTCTCTACCGGTTATAGTTTCTCAACAATCTAACATTACAACCCATTATTAAATACACCATTCAATACTAAAAATTAACCCTAAACATGTTTTAAGCTAATGTGGTTTCTAGGGTTAGAAACTTCATTCCTGGCAAGGGTACAAGTGCTGTTTGGAATAGCTCAAGAATAATGTTTCACCTTCCAAGAGTGCCAAAATCGGCTGGGTACAGAGGAACCAAACAAGGTTTAATCTAGATTTTCGTTTTGCCTTTGAGGCTAGGAAAAGATGGAGGTTTAGTTTTTAAGGATATTTTTACCTCAATAGAACAAGGAGAGGAAGGTGGTGCTAATGGTGGTCTTGAAGCTCCAAATGCTCCATACCCATGGAGATGAAAGTTGCCCTTTTCGAAGTTGAAAAGATAGGAATGCTCTATTGTGAGAGGATTCCAACGGGTAGGTTTTTATAATTTTTGAAGAAGGTTTGATGAGAGTAACAAGAGGAGAGAAGGTGGTATTTTTGTGAGGTTTGCGAGTTCACCATTGCCATCGGTTTTAGAGAAGAAAATAGAGAGGAGGAAGGAGTGGGTACGTGAGCGTTGGAGAGTAGAATAGAGGAGAGAGAGTGGAAAATGAGGGTGGGGGTTACTTTTAGTTTGTTGTTTGTAAATAAGAAGAGAAATAAAGAGTGTGTGGAGAGAGGGGTATGGGATCGGGACACTTTCACACAGACCATGAGGGTTTAAAATTCTATTTACAAATATTGGACACATAAGTTATGTTATTATGTTTCTACCCCACAATTCCCGTTTTTGAAGTTTTTACTAATTCCTCGTTTCCTTGATTTTATTGGTTCTAAAAACTACCACTAATATTATTATTGATTATTTAGTTGACCAAAATTGTTTACGAGTTATTTGACCGCTTAAAGTCACGTTTCCGGTTACCTCGAAAAACGCGCTTTAAGGTTCGTTAGTGATTTTAATCCATTTTAAGGATCCGTTTTCTTCGGGATTTGTTCCCTCATGAGTATTTATACTTAATTAAGCTTCTAAATTATCATTAGCCTAATTAATCGCTATTTTAATTACGGGATATTTCATTACCAAAGTTGATTTCTCACTCTCAAGATATCCAATCTTAACAGAGTACACAGAGTAGCAGCTTTATTCCAAGACAGTATTTCTTTAATACCCAAGCACCATTTCTTTGGTTTACAAACATTACTCCATGAAACTGGAGCTTTTCTGCTATTATCCAGACCACTCCAAGAAAAACTTCTGCACTTCTTCACAATCTGCTACACTACATACTTGGGAAATAGTAATACATTAGCCCAGAATCTCTGGATGCTAATCAATGTACTATCACAAGTGTAATCTACCAGCATAACTAAGTTTCCTTGTAGCCAATGAGAAATGAGAGCAGCAGTTTATTAATTAGCTAGCAAAGTCGTGTTTTCCAGCTATGAGTAGACAATGAACCCCCAGGTATTTGACAGGAAGAGCACCTTCCACAAACCCCAAAACATCCAGAATCTTCCTTTTCTCTCCATCCAGGACTCCACCAAAGAAGACTTTGCATTTCAGCTGACTAATATCAGACCAGATGTGAGAGAGAAATCATCCAGGATTCCTGATAATACTCACAGACCCAACATTCCTCTACAGAAAATCATCAAATCGTCCGCAAAACACAAGTGGTTCAGACCAGATTTACCACATTCGGATGATAATTGAACTTAGGATTAAATCTGACCTTGTCCAATGCCCTGATCAAATACTCCATACCTATAACAAATAGAGAAGAGGAGAAAGGGGGTCCCTGCCTGAGCCCCCTTTCCCTTGAAAAAACCCCTACTTGGCCATAATTCACCTTGGGTTAATTAAGAATCATAATATCAATTTTAATGAATCATTATATTAATTTAATGAATCATATCATCAATTTAGTGCATCATCATAAACATATAAAATAAAAAAAATTAACCAATAATACACACAAAACAATAAATGGTGCATTAAGAAAAATACATGATTCACCATATAAGATTAATACATCACAAAATAGTAATAATACCCCCATAAAACAATGTAAACCCCAACCGCTAATCCTTCCATTATCCTCTAATCATTCCCACCTTACCTACTCGCACAGCGGAATACTTACTTACTCCCGGCGGGTGATACAACGCCATTAACCCTCCAAGGTTAACAAGGCTACTACTACTACCGTTTCGGTCTGATGATTAGAATAAACCAAATACATACTACTACTTTACAATACCGATACTTACTTACATTTGATTCCGAGATCCAAGTTATACAAATTACATTCCAAGACTACTTCCCAAAATGAAGAGTTTACACATCCTCTCCTTCTATCCAATTAAGAATTCAATATCCAAAAGGTGTACCACATGGTAACCGGCTACTCAAAATGCGCCTTAGCCGTGTACAACTCGGTACACCATCCAAACCTACTAACTACTTCAAAAAGAATTACATCCGGTCCTTACTCTACCTTCATGCCTCGCGGTACATGTGGAGTAAAAAACATTCCCCTGAGGGGGTCAGCTTACGCTGAATATGATAACCGCATACCCGCGTACTAGCGAGGGTACACCAACTAATTGGTCGAATACATGCGGTTCGTTTCATTCATACATACATACATGTTATACAATACATTTCAATACATTTATTCCACCAAGCAACATAAAATACAATACATACAAGGAGTACAATACAAGTCGTCCATTCATACTTACCATACTCACCGCATTACAGAGATACAATTCCCCAATACATACAAAGGTCTGTTAGCCTCATTACACACCGGGTAATCGGGTGTTCAATACTTTTTACTCCGGGTCAATGACTTACAATAGTCAAGACCATACAAATACAATACTTACTTCTTACATACTTTACTTCCAGTAAGTCGGTATGACCTCCGGGCGGGATTACTACATCCCACCACCGGGCTTTAGGGTGGCCACTAATCCAGGATGCTACCCATCAAGGGGATTGGTCATGGAAAAGTTTATAGCCAGGATTCGGATCCAACCTCTTGGTTTCCTTATCCTCACGCGTGGCCGAAACTATATCGGGCTTCTACTCATTCCATTTTACTCATTACCATGTTAGGAGTTAGATCGTTAGGAATTAGTAGAAGTCCATACTTACTTCCTTCATCAATACAATACACACGTACTCATACTTACACATATTCATTCTCATTCATTTTCATGAATTATACAAACTATTTGTTCAAGAAGATACAACAAGAACAATATAGTCAAACACAATTAAGTGCAATAAAAGTCCGATTCATGCATTATCTATTGGTGACACATAAGCACACAAATCGGGGTAACCAAGTTAGGATACAGGGCATGAAGAAATCATACCGTTCACCGACGTTTCGTACTACCGGGTTCCTTCAACGTGCAACTATTCGATTCCTATACCTACATGAAGTAGTATGATCAATGATCTGTTATTGATCTACTTACTCCTTCATTGATACTTTCAATATATACTTACTACTTGTTACCTTCTTACTTGGTTATAAAACCATTATTTTCTTCACTACTTCTTAAACTTGTTTCCTTATCATTCATTTACTTCTTACCATTATTACTTCATTAATGGTGTATTTCTACATATATATGCTTATATATGTATAGGCATATATATATAATTATGATACTAATCAATAATAAAAATTTTTTTTGTTTTGACACTTAACACCCCAACCGCTAATCCTTTCATAATCCTTTAATCGTTCCCATACTTACCTTACTCGCAGCGGAATACTTGCTTACTTACTTACTCCCGGCGGGTGATACAACGCCGTTAGCCATCCAAGGCCAACAAGGCTACTACTACTTACTGTATCGGTCTGACGATTAGAATAACCAAATACATACTACATACTTTACAATGCCAAATACTTACTTACAAATGATTACCGAGTATCCAAGTTAGGCAAATTACATCCCATGACTACTTCCCAAAAATGAAGAGTTTATACAACCTCTCCTTACTATCCAATTAAGAGTTCAATGTCCAAAAAAAGGTGTACCACATGGTACACCGGCTACTCAAAAAGGCTTTAGCCGTGTACAACTCAGTACACGTTTCTATTCTACCCTACTCCAAAAAGAATCACATCTTGACCTATTTTACCTTCACGCCTCGCGGGTACCTGTGGAGTAAAAACATTCCCCCTAGGGGGTCAGCTTACGCTGCATATGATAACCGCATACCCGCGTACTAGCGAGGGTACGCCAACTATTTGGTCGAGTACATGCGGTTCGTTTCATTCATACATACATACATGCTTTATACATATCAATACATTCATTTCACAAGGCATACATACATTCAATACTACAATGCTACAGGGAAGACAACAAGTCGACCGTTATACTTACCGAATACTCACCGCATTACGGAGATACAATTCTCCAATACATACAAGGTCCAGTTAGCCTCATTACACACCCGGGTTAATCGGGTGTTCGATACTTTTTACTCCGGGTCAATGACTTACAATAGTCAAGACCAATACAATACAATACATACTTCTTACATACTTTACTTCCAGTTAAGTCGGTATGACCTCCGGGCAGGGAATACTACTTCCCACCACCGGGCTTTAGGGTGGCCCACTAATCCAGGATGCTACCCATACAAAGGGAATTGGTCCAAGGAAAAGATCATAGCCAGGATTCGGTTCCAACCTCTTGTGGTTCCTTATCCTCACGCGTGGCCGAAACTATATCGGGCTTCTACTCATTCCATTTTACTCATTACTCATGTTAGGAGTTAGGTTGTTAGGAATTAGTAGAAGTCCATACTTACTTCCATACATACATACAATCAACATACTCATACTTGCACATACACTTCATTTCCATTCATTCATTTCATGAATTATACAAACTAAATGTTCAAGAGCAATAAACAAGGACAATTAGTTCAAACACATATAAGTGCAATATAAATCCGGTTCATGCATTTATCTTGTTGGTGATCACATAAACACACAAATCGGGGTAACCAAGTTAGGATACAGGGCATGAGGAAATCATACCGTTCACCGTCGTAGGGTGCTACCGGTTCCCTTGGAGCTCAACTATGAGATTCCTATACATACATGAAGTAGTATGATCAATGATCTATTATTGATCTACTTACTCCTTCATTGATATTTCAATGTATACTTACTACTTCTTTACATTCTCATTGGTTATTAAATCCTTCTTTTGTTACTACCTCATAAACTTGTTTTCTTACAAACTTACTTACTCCCTTACCATTATTACTCATCAACGGTGATTACTACATATATGCATATAGGTATATAGGCATATATATATGTATATATGATTACTATAGTCATATAATTAAAACATTTTTTTTGTAAGTGTTTGGGCCGTCCGACCCACCGTCCGACCCAACCCTGGGTCGGACCATTCCAGTAGGTTTTCGTCCTCTGAAATTACTCCCGTCCGACCCAGCACTATTCCGTCCGACCCATACCCTCTGGGTCGGACCATTCCAGAAGGTTTCGATTTGTCATCCAGGTCATGTCCGACCCACGTCCGACCCAACCTCTGGGTCGGACGAAGTCAGAAACTTCGAAGAAGAAAAATTTACCCGTCCGACCCACGTCCGACTCACGGCCCTGGGTCGGACCATTCCAGAAAGATTTCCTGTCGATTTTAAGGCCCGTCCGACCCACGTCCGACTCACGGCTCTGGGTCGGACGGTTCCAGAAGGTTTGTTTCTCGTTCTTAAGCCATGTCCGACCCACGTCCGATCCAGACGCTGGGTCGGACGGTTCCAGAACATGGACTACAGATTTATTTTTCTTTCCCCAATTTCACCATTGCTTCCCTACTCTTCCTACTGCATCCTAACATGATTTAGCACTAATTAAACACTCTAAATCATTAATTCATCCACCAAACTTACCATCATTTCTTACATTTACTTACACATTTTCCTCATTACATTTTCAACACTTATACTAGTTCCTCACACTTATGCTACAGATTTTGTTTCTTCTTTCTATGCTCCAGATTTTACCTTAACCATACACTTCAATACTCCTTCAACTAATGCTACTCCTAGCATCCAAAATGCATTATCTTACACTCTAGTTTCATTCCCTCAACATACTTCTTTCAAAATCTGTTACAAACTACAAAACTCTCCACTTAAACTCTCCACTATTTCCTCTTCTTAAACCCTTAAGTCCTCATCTTTCTACACAAATTGGGCATAGTCTCCCCTAATTTAACATTCTCCACACACTATTTCAGCTCACAAATTCATGTTCTCACAACCTGTTACACAATACTCATTATACACATTTCAATACCACTACAAAATCCCTAAAATCCTGCACATATACACTACTACCCAATGGTTTTCCCAAGCTTCAAACTCATTTAAAACTTCAAAAACTGTTACATTCTTTTCTCCAATGTATTACACATTACTACTACTCATATCAATACATTATTCATTTCTACTACTCCATAAACTGTTACCATACCACATACACAAACTAGTTCAAGGTAAGCACAATTACCTTGTCTTGCTAGTTTTCTTTCTTTCTTTTCCTTCCTCTTCCTTCTTCTCCTTGTTCTCGGTTCCAATGAGATTCACACACACAAAGTGCTACAGCACATAACACATACACAATACCATTTAGCATTCATTTTATACTAACCCTAGAATTCAAGTGTTAGGGTTTAGGAAAGAGTGTTACCTTCCAATGAGTAGATTAAGTTCTTGACTAAAGAAGGAACAAGATTCCTAGCCCACAAAAGTAGCCAAAACCGGCTGGAGCAAGGGAGAGCCAAGAGTTCAAAACTGAAATTCTTAAAATGCCAATGAGAGCTAGAAAAATGAATTTCGGAATTCTTTTACCTCAAGATGAAGAGGAGGTGAAGGTGCTTCTAATGGTGGCTTCAAATCTCCAAATGGTGAATACCCTCAAAAACGAAAATGGAGCTTTTAAGTTTTGAAAGGATGAGAATCTTCTCCTTTGCAGGGGATTCTAGTGGTGTAATTTTTATTGAGTTTGGAGGAGATTTGAGTGTTCAAAGAGAGGAGAGAAGATTGGAGTTGAGTGAGCTCTTTTTTCTCCATGAAAATCGCAAGGAGAGAAGAAGAAGAAAGAGAGAATAGAGAGGAGTGGGACACGTGAGAGGAAGAGGGAGGTGAGGAGAGAGAGTAAATTTTTTGCTTTTTATTTACTTTGTTGTCTTTAGTGTATTAGGGGCTATTAAAGAAATGAGAGAGGGAGGTAGAATCGGTCACTATTCCCCCACACACAGATTTTACTTTTTTATTTGCAAAGTGGACACATTAAGTTCCTTTATTTGCACTTTACCCCCACAACTTACCGGTTGTTACAGTTTTACTAACCGGTACCCGTTTTCCGGAATTTTCTCATTTAATTAATTTTATTGGTTCTAAAGCTTCACTAATTTTATTAGTGACTATTAGTTGACCAAAATTATTACGAGTCTATTTGACCGCTTAAAGTCACGTTTTCCCGGTTTCCTCGGGAAACGCGCTTTAAGGTTCGTTTATGCTTTAACCCATTTTAAAGGTCCGTTTTCTCCGGGATTTGTTCCCTAGTATTTATTTTAGTGTAATTAAGCTTTTAAAAATATAATTAGCCTAATTAATCACTGTTTTTAATTACGGGGTATTTCAATCTACCCCCCTTAAGAAACTTTGCCCTCAAAGTTGCTCAAGGTTACAATTTACCATTTCTACTCATTTGGCAAGTCAATTGCCACAATACATTCTACCACCTACAAGGTGTTCACAATTCTTACACTACCAGCATACGCAATTCAAATACCATACACAATGCTCCATCCAATTCAACAATCCACAATACATTCGCAATGTCATTCGTGTCATATACCGTACAACACAAATGCATTACTCATTACATACCATACAACATCGTACTACATACCAAATACTACTAGCACTACTTTGTGCCAATACAATACACTTAGCACTACATGTGCCAACCAAAATACAATTATACATACATACTATGCAATGCTAACCCGAAGCAATGCAAAAGCAAAAAGGCTCTACCCCCCTTAAAAGGGGTACGCCCCGTACCCTCCGTGCTATACGGATACTAGACATCTAGTCTACAAATAAATTCGGGTACTTCGCCTTCATGGCGTCCTCTAATTCCCAAGTCGCTTCCTCGACGTCGTGGTTAGACCACAAGACCTTCACCATTCGTACAGATTTATGGCGAGTGTCTCTTGTCTTGTATCAAGGATTCGCAGTGGAGTCTCGACATATCTCATCGTCGGCTCTAGGGATAGATGTTCGGGTTCTAATACATGAGAGGGATCGGCTATGTATTTCTTGAGTTGTGATACATGAAAGACATCATGAACACGCCCCAATTCTTCAGGCAATGCTAGCCTATAAGCTACGGCTCCAATCCTCTCGGTAATGGCATACGGGCCTACAAATTTCGGGCTCAGTTTGCCCTTCTGGCCAAATCGAAGACACCCTTCATAGGTGAGACACGCAGGAACACTTGGTCGCCCACGGCGAACTCAAGGTCGCGTCGTCGCACATCCGCATAGGATTTCTGTCTATCTTGGGCTGCCTTCATATTGGCTCGGATTTGTTGTACCTCAGCTTGTACTTGTTCCAAATACTCCGGTCCTATGATGACCGCTTCGCTTGACTCATCCCAACACAACGGGGTACGGCAAGGTCTACCATACAAAGCTTGGAATGGCGACATCTTAATCGAAGCATGGTAGCTATTGTTATACGAAAACTCGATAAGATGAAGCTTCTCAATCCAGCTCCCCTGGAAGTCTAAGGCACATGCCCTTAGCATATCCTCTAGTGTTTGGATGGTCCTTTCTGTCTGACCGTCGGTCTGTGGATGGAAGGCGGTGCTAAGCTTCAACTCAGTACCAAGCGCTTCCCGTGTCGCTCTCCAGTATCTCGAAAGAAATCTGGTGTCGCGGTCAGATACAATGGTTTTGGGACTCCGTGGTGTCGGATGATCTCCTTGTCGAATAGCTCTGCGAGCTTCGCCACCTTCCAGGTGTCCTTCATCGGTATGAATCGGGCAACCTTGGTGAGGCGATCGACTACTACCCAGATCATGTTGAGTCCTCCCCTAGCAGGTGGGAGTCCAACAACAAAATCCATGGAGATGTCGTGGAATTTCCACTCCGGAATGGGCATGGATTGCACCATTCCTCCCGGTCTTCGGTGCTCAAACTTCACCTTCTGGCATGTGAGACACCTCAGAACATACTCAGTCACGTCTGACTTCATCCCTGACCACCAGAAGTACCTCTTCATGTCTTTGTACATTTTAGAGGCTCCCGGATGGACATGCAATGTCGAACAATGTGACTCGCAGAATGCGATCCCTTAGCTCAGCATTGCTTCGGGGGACGCATAATCTGCCATTCAAACGGATCAGACCATCTTCATGCAGTTTGAAGTCGTACTTTCGGCGCTCGAAGGTACCATCTGTAATTTTCTGTCTGATCTCTGTGAAGTAAGGGTCGCTCAACTGAGCGTCTCGCACCTCGTCAACCAAGCTAGAAGAAGCGAGTAGCGAATGGAGCGAGTGTGCTCGACGACTCAGGGCGTCGGCTACTACGTTTGCCTTCCCTTCTTTATACTGGAGGTTGATGTCGTAATCCGAGAGGAACTCCATCCACCTCCTCTGCCTTAGGTTCAATTCTTTCTGGGTGAATACGTACTGTAACTTTTGTGGTCGGAGTAGATGGTGATGCTTACCCCATAGAGATAGTGTCGCCATATCTTCAAGGCGAAGACAATGGCTCCTAACTCTAGATCATGTGTCGGGTAATTCTCCTCATGCTTTTTCAGCTGGCGAGGCATAGGCTACTACCTTGCCATGCTGCATGAGTACGCATCCCATGCCCTTGCCCGATGCATCACAATACACCTCAAATCCCTCTGTGCCCTCTGGAAGTGTGAGAATTGGCGCTGAGGTCAATGAGTCTTTAATTTCTGGAAGGATACTTCGCACTCCTTTGTCCATACAAAGGGTGCATCTTTCTTCATCAATGACGTCATGGGCTTAGCGACTTTCGAGAAGTCCTTTACAAACCTCCGGTAATAACCGGCTAAACCAAGAAAGCTCCGGATGTCGGTAACAGTCTTAGGTCTAGGCCATGATCGCACTGCTTCGATTTTGGATGGATCTACTGAAATGCCCGCGCTCGAGATGACATGACCGAGGAAGATACCTGATCTAGCCAAAACTCGCATTTGGAGAACTTCGCATACAGCTGGTTCTCGCGCAGTGTCTCAAGTACTTTTCTCAAATGGTTTTCATGCTCTTCTGGTGACTTCGAATACACAAGATGTCGTCATAAATACTACTACTGAAGTGTCCAGCTGATCACTGAATAACCGATTCATTAGGTCCATGAATTTGGCTGGTGCATTAGACAAACCGAATGGCATCACCGTGAATTCGTAGTGGCCATATCTTGTTCGGAATGCTGTTTTCTGAATGTCTTGCTCTTTGATAGCAATTTGGTGGTAACCGGATCGGAGATCAATCTTAGAAAAGACGGATGCTCCCTTCAACTGATCGAACAGGTCGTCGATGCGTGGCAATGGGTACTTGTTCTTTACAGTGACCGCATTCAATTCGCGGTAGTCGATGCAGAGGCGGAGACTACCGTCCTTCTTCTTCACGAAGAGGACCGGTGCTCCCCAGGGTGATACGCTCGGGCGTATAAACCCTTTGTCGAGAAGATCATGTAGCTGTTCTTGAGTTCTGCCATTTCTGCCGGTGCCATACGGTATGGTGCCCTAGCGATGGGACCAGTACCCGGTACAAGATCGATTTCAAATTCTACCGCCCTCTGTGGTGGCATACCAGGTAGCTCTTTCGGAAATACATCAGGGAATTCTGAGACTACTGCTACCTCGTCACTGAACTCTGGATCTCTCTCCAGGTCTTGCACGTGACATAAATACACTTCATGCCCTTTTCTGAGCTCCCGATACATTGCCATGGCGGAGATGACTGTAGTTGTAGGCTCTCTCGTCTCTGCGGTAATGAAACAGTGACCCCAGTGGACCTTAGCAGCATCGTGCTCGGCGTCATAGGATTCTCCCCTTGTGCCGCTCCAACCAGTTCATTCCAATAATTAAGTCGAATCCCAATCCGTTGAATTCAATGAAGGAAATGGGAAACGCTTCACCTTTGATTTGAATGGTGGCTGATTTGTAATACTTGGTACATTGTACCCGCTCCTTCGATGGGAGAGTAACCAAGAAGTTTGGTAGCTCATCCGCATCTAGCCCCAACTTCTTCGCAAGAGATGGCGATATGAAGGTGTGAGAGGCGCCGGAGTCGAATAATACTGAGGCTTCGATGCCGTTTACTGGGAATGTTCCCGTTAGAATGGTGCCGCTCTTGCCGGCTTGTTCTTCGGTGAGGATGCTCAGGTTACCTTCGGTACCGAGTCCACAACCTATTGATTCATGAGATTATAAGTAAAGATGGTGGAACGCAAGTGGAATTTAATAACCAACTCTGCTTTTATTGAATAACCAACCATCATACATACTGTGTCTCTAATACACGTTACTACTGGATTACATGCTACTACAAGATTAATACTTTCTAAAGGTAAGGTTCAGGCGTCCTGGTATCATGTGTGTGGCATTGATTATTGCCGGTGGTGCCGTATTCAACTTGATCTTCTGGATCCCGTGATACAGCAACCTTGATTTTCCACCCATGATTAGAACATCTCCTGATCTCAATACCAATTTTTCTGCGAGGTCCACACGCTTCCGCTCGCTATACAAAATACGGCGTCATCACCAATGGACCAAGACACTACGGGCACTCCTAGTTCAAGAGATTCCGCTGTCTCGTCCTTGTCTTGGTGTAAGCCAAGTCGTCCTTCTTTCTCATAGAAGTTGACGATACACAGATCTGCTTCAAGTGCAGGGATTGGTTCATCTTCACATTGTTGTGCAATTTCTACAGCTTGTGTGACAAGCGTTTGGAATTCTGGGGGTATTGCTGGAGGTGTTGCTCCGTCTCCTGCTCGCGTTGTTTGGTATGTCTTGGTATAAGGGTTCCAGTCCTTTCCCAAGCACATCATTTTCAGCTTCATTGTAGCTCCACCGGGGAATTCGGGTGTATAAAATCCTCCTGGACCCGTTCCTAACTCGTTGCATCGTCGGATGATTGAAATTTGTGCTTCGGGTGTCAGGTATCCTTTTAATAAATCATACCTGGGCGGATGACCTGACACTGTTCGTTGTTGAAGTGGTGATTGGCGATGTCGATCTCTTCATGAGGTGAGTTTGAAGGTATTGGGTAACAGATATGGAATTTCCCTAAGGTGGTAAATTCATCTAGAATAAGTTCTAGGCTTACTAATTCATTTCATGCTCAATACATACTTCCACGTTACTTACTCATGCTCAATTTCATACTTCAAGTACTTACGCATTCATACATTTACTCATACAGTTACTTCACTACTTTAGACATGCTTTTCAAGGATTAAAGGTTACGGTAGTTACCTGGGCCGGACTTAGTCCCGGTCCCATCACGGTCAATGTGTAGGCCGGCTGCCTCTGCGGTGCGCCCTTCTGCGGGCCTCGGGATCCCTGTCCCTGTGAGGTATGCTGGGCATGAGCATCACCAGATGCAGCTTCCTTGCCCTCACGCTGCTTGTAGCCCTGGTAGTTGCCCTTGGGCTTAGAGTTCTCTGGGCATACATTGGCACGGTGCCCTGGTTTCTGGCAGATAGCAGCGGATCTCCCTTCCTTGGCAATCTGTGCCGGGATGATCCTTGTTGCAGTTACGGCAGATGTAGCTGCGGCCATCAGATTGGTTCTTTCCTTGGCCAAATCCAGAACCTATAGCTTTCAAGTTAGCAAGGTTTGGTATACTTACAATACTCTACATACAATTTCACAAGTGTACTAATTCGGTTTCGGTTTCTTACCCCTGTAGGGCTGAGACCTCAGTGGCTTCGCTGCCACTGGTGCGGTGTAGGCAATCTGTAATGCTCAGTGCCTTGCCCTTCTCAGCATGGGCACCGCCGTCTCCGGATGTATTTTTCTGCTGGTGGGAGTGCTTCCCTTCCTTTTCTTCCAGGGTTTGGATTGGTTTTGTTCTTCGGAGGGGTTACCCTTGCCGCTCACCTTGCGCTTCAGCGCTTGTCCTCATCTCTCAGCTGGCAGGTGATCTCAACTCGAGATGCAGCGTGGTAACACTCCTGAATTACTTAGGCATTAGGTTACATTTACATACGGGAATACTAATTCACATTACTCATGGCTTTTTAAGGGTTCAACTTGTTTACCTGAAGGGAGGTAAACCGAGTGAAGCCCATGCCATACCGGAGTCGATGGCTCAATCCGCCGTAGAAGCGGTCGACCAAGACTTGGCCGGTATACCCAAGGTCGGGTAGAAGTCGGAGAAGAGAGGTGAAGGTGCGGTAATATTCATCAACCGTCATCTTCTCGGTCATTTTAGTGCATCGAGCTCAAGCCTTTTCTTGGTCTTGACATGCTCGGGGTAGTACTTAGATCGGAGGAGAGAGGTGAATGCTTCCCATCCGAAAGCAGGGTCAGCTATGTGCTCGGCCTTAACGAGCTTCCACCAGTCCATAGCCGCGTCTTTGAGGTAGTACGCAGCTATCCTCACTCGAACTCCAGCGGGAGTCTCAAGTGTCTCGAAGGCCGTCTCCATCTCGGAGAGGTAGGCCTCGAGCTTGGCGGGGTCGCTCTCGCCTCTAAAACAGCAGGTCGAAGGTCGGCGACAGCTTTTACCCAATTCGTTTCTCGGGGATGAGGTGGGTCGGGCTGCTGCTGCTGCTGCTGCTGTTTGCTGTGTTTGCTGTACAGCCGTTTACTTGCGGTAGCATCTGCGCTACCGTGGCGGCGACGATCTCAGCTATCGTCTGCGCGCCCGGTCCATCAGATGTCTCTCCTCTAGGTCGGCCTCGACCTCGTCCTGACATCTGAACAAGTGTGGATTACATTAGATGTTGTGATACTATGACCTCATGGTCTTCATTCAAAATGGTATCGTCTTTGCAGACGTTAAGGGTATCCGTTGCTAACAACGGTAGTTCCTAGTTAGGTTTCTAAATATCCGTCTTAACGGTTGAAATCCTAACTCGGTAATCACTACACTTAAGTCTAATCATCAGAGCGATACTTCGCTCTGATACCACTTTTTGTAACACCCCAACCGCTAATCCTTTCATAATCCTTTAATCGTTCCCATACTTACCTTACTCGCAGCGGAATACTTGCTTACTACTTACTCCCGGCGGGTGATACAACGCCGTTAGCCATCCAAGGCCAACAAGGCTACTACTACTTACTGTATCGGTCTGACGATTAGAATAAACCATACATACTACATACTTTACAATGCCAATACTTACTTACATGATTACCGAGTATCCAAGTTAGGCAATTACATTCCATGACTACTTCCCAAAATGAAGAGTTTATACAACTCTCCTTACTATCCAATTAAGAGTTCAATGTCCAAAAAGGTGTACCACATGGTACACCGGCTACTCAAAAGGCTCTAGCCGTGTACAACTCGGTACACTATTCCAATTCCTACTAACTACTCCAAAAAGAATCACATGCTGCCCTTACTCTACCTTCACGCCTCGCGGGTACCTGTGGAGTAAAAACATTCCCCCTAGGGGGTCAGCTTACGCTGCATATGATAACCGCATACCCCGCGTACTAGCGAGGGTACGCCAACTATTTGGTCGAGTACATGCGGTTCGTTTCATTCATACATACATACATGCTTTATACAATACAATACAATACATTCATTTTACCAAGCATACATACATACAATGCATACAAGGAATACAATACAAGTCATTCATTCATACTTACCATACTCACCGCATCACGGAGATACAATTCTCCAATACATACAAGGTCTTGTTAGCCTTATTACACACCGGGTTAGTCGGGTGTTCAATACTTTTACTCCGGGTCAATGACTTACAATAGTCAAGACCAATACAAATACAATACATACTTCTTACATACTTTACTTCCAGTTAAGTCGGTATGACCTCCGGGCAGGGAATACTACTCCCACCACCGGGCTTTAGGGTGGCCCACTAATCCAGGATGCTACCCATACAAAGGGAATTGGTCCAAGGAAAAGATCATAGCCAGGATTCGGTTCCAACCTCTTGTGGTTCCTTATCCTCACGCGTGGCCGAAACTATATCGGGCTTCTACTCATTCCATTTTACTCATTACTCATGTTAGGAGTTAGGTTGTTAGGAATTAGTAGAAGTCCATACTTACTTCCATACATACATACATACACAAGTACTCATACTTACACATACACTTCATTTCCATTCATACATTTCATGAATTATACAAACTAAATGTTCAAGAGCATAAACAAGAACAATATAGTTCAAACACATATAAGTGCAATATAAATCCGATTCATGCATTTATCTTGTTGGTGATCACATAAGCACACAAATCGGGGTAACCAAGTTAGGATACAGGGCATGAGGAAATCATACCGTTCACCGTCGAACACGTCCTACCGGTTCCCTTGGAGATCAACTATTTGATTCCTATACATACATGAAGTAGTATGATCAATGATCTATTATTGATCTACTTACTCCTTCATTGATATTTCAATGTATACTTACTACTCTTTACATTCTTACTTGGTTATAAAACCATTCTTTCCTTTATTACTTCATAAACTTGTTTTCTTACAAACTTACTTACTTTCTTACCATTTTTACTTCATCAATGGTGTATTACTACATATATATGCATATAGGTATATAGGCATATATATATGTATATATGATTACTATAGTCATATAATTAAAACATTTTTTTTTGTAAGTGTTTGGGCCGTCCGACCCACCGTCCGACCCAACCCTGGGTCGGACCATTCCAGTAGGTTTTCGTCCTCTGAAATTACTCCCGTCCGACCCAGCACTATTCCGTCCGACCCATACCCTCTGGGTCGGACCATTCCAGAAGTTTCGATTTGTCATCCAGGTCATGTCCGACCCACGTCCGACCCAACCTCTGGGTCGGACGAAGTCAGAAACTTCGATGGAGAAAATTTTACCCGTCCGACCCACGTCCGACTCACGGCCCTGGGTCGGACCATTCCAGAAAGATTTCCTGTCGATTTTTAAGGCCCGTCCGACCCACGTCCGACTCACGGCTCTGGGTCGGACGGTTCCAGAAGGTTTGATTCTCGTTTTAAGCCATGTCCGACCCACGTCCGATCCAGACGCTGGGTCGGACGGTTCCAGAACATGCTACAGATTTATTTTTCTTTCCCAATTTCACCCATTGCTTCCTTACTCTTCCTACATGCATCCTAACATGATTTAGCACTAATTAACACTCTAAATCACCATAATTCATCCACCAAACTTACTACTCAATCCTTACATTTACTTCCACATTTTCCTAATTACATTTTCAACACTTATACTAGTTTCCTCACACTTATGCTACAGATTTTGTTTCTTCTTTCTATGCTACAGATTTTTACCTTAACTTTTACACTTCAATACTCCCTCAACTAATGTTACTCCTAGCATCCCAAATGCATTATCTTACACTCTAGTTTCCTTCCATTTACAAACTCATTTCCAATCTGTTACAACTACTAAGGCAATCCATTAAAACTCTCTAACTACTTCCTCTTTTTACACAAGCTAAGTCCTCTCATTTCTACACAAAATTTGACATGGTTTCCCCTATATTTCTAACATTCTCCACACACTATTTCAGCTCACAAATTCACATTCTCACAACCTGTTTACACAATACATTATACCACATTCTCACTACTACAACACATAATTCCTGCACATATACACATACTACCCAAGGTTTTCCCAAGCTTTTAAACTTCATTTAAAACTTCAAAACTGTTACATTCTTTTCTCCAATACATTACTACATTACACTACTCATTACTCAATCATTAATCATTTTACTTACTCCAAAAACTGTTACAATACACATACACAAACTAACCCAAGGTAAGCATTACCTTGACTTGTTAGTTTTCTTTCTTTCTTTTCCTTCCTCTTCCTTTTTCTCCTTTGTTCTCGGTCCAATGGATTCACACACACACAAGTGCTACAGCACATAACACATACACAACACCATTTAGCATTTCATTTATACTAACCCTAGAATTCAAGTTTTAGGGTTTAGGAGTGTTACCTTCCAATGAGTAGATGAGTTCTTGACTAGCAAGAGAACAATATTTCTAGCCCAAGAAGAGCCAAAATCGGCTGAAGCAACAAAGAGCCAAGAGTTCAAAACATGAAATTCTTAAAATGCCAATGAGAGCTAGAAACAATGGATTTTCGAACTTCTTTTTACCTCAAGATGAAGAGGAGGTGAAGGTGCTTCTAATGGTGGCTTCAAATCTCCAAATGGTGAATACCCTCAAAAACGAAAATAGAGCTTTTGAGTTTTTGAGAGGATGAAATGTTCTCCTTTACAAGGGGATTACAACGGTATAATTTTTTGTTGATTTGGAGGAGGTTTGAGTGCTCAAAGAGAGAGAGAAGATGAGAGTTTTGTGAGGCTTCTCTTTTCTCCATGGCTTCGCAGTGCAAGAGGAAAGAAAGAGAATAGAGGGGGGGAAACGTGAGGGAAGAGGAGGAGTAGGAGAGAGAGTCCTTTTTCTTCTCTTTCTTTATTTTCTTTGTCTTGTTGTGAGTTACAAGCAATGAAGAGAGTGAGTGAGAGGAGGGGGTGACCGGCCCCATATACACACACACACAATTTTTAATTTTCTATTTACAAAGTGGACACATTAAGTTTGTTTATTTGCACTTTTACCCCACAACTTACCGGTTGTTACAGTTTTTACTAACCGGTACCCGTTTTCCGGAATTTTCTCATTTAATTAATTTTATTGGTTCTAAAGCTTCACTAATATTTTTTAGTGACTGTTTAGTTGACCAAAAATTTTTACGAGTCTGTTTGACCCGCTTAAAGTCACGTTTTCCCGGTTTCCTCGAAAAACGCGCTTTAAGGTTCGTTTATGCTTTTAACCCATTTTAAAGGTCCGTTTTCTTCGGGATTTGTTCCCTCATATTTATTTTAGTGTAATTAAGCATTTAAAAATATAATTAGCCTAATTAATCACTGTTTTTAATTACGGGGTATTTCAATTGTAAACAGTGAGGGGCTGTATATCCTCTGTCCAGAGAGGACATTGTAAATAGTGAGGGGCTGTATATCCCCTGTCCAGAGAGGACATTGTAAACAGTGAGAGGCTGTATATCCCCTGTCCAGAGAGGACATTGTAAACAGTGAGGGGCTGTACATCCCCTATCCAGAGAGGACATTGTGAACAGTGAGGGGCTGTATATCCCCTGTCCAGAGAGGACATTGTGAACAGTGAGGGGTTGTATATCCCCTGTCCAAAGGGAACATTGTGAGCAATTGGTTTGTCCACTCTTGAGTTGTTGGTTCTTGGATTTCTCTCATTCATCCCTAGTCCTTGTGACTACTTGAGTCTTTCTACTCCTAAGTGGAACTGAATCCAACCTAAGGATTGGATGATTCTCGAAACCCCCTTCAAATGGACACATAAACCACAAATAAGAGAAAGTTTATAAGTTGGATAAGTAAAAATGCGAAAGAAGCAGTGTTGATACTAGAGGATGAAACCACATAAATACATTGGCACATGGTTTGAAACTCAGAGATTACAGACATGTGAAGACTTGAAATGATGTGATGTTACTAGCAACCTAATGGTTACTACAAAAATATATACTATCGCAGCCAAATGCAATATGTAACCAATAGTAGTCAAATACTTTAGTTCCTGGTGGAACATGAGAACAATGAGGATGATAAGAAAACTAAATATCCTATGCTACACATAATTATGAACGGTAATACAAACCAAACATGTCGTTGTAACAAAGACACGTCCGTAACAATCACATACTAAGAACTAAATAGTTACTGCAGAGCATACATGAATTAAAGCCAAAAGGCCAGCCAGAAAAAAATTCAGACGGTCAAAAGCGCACTAAAAACATGAACTTCTGACCCCCAGAGTAAATGGATAGATAAGCTACAACCCACCGAACTGTGTACAAATTAAAATACCCCTTGTCAGTCAAGGGACTCTTACTCCTATACAATTTAACCATGAACTGCCTTGAAAGGCATAGCGAGGGAAACCTAAACCTGAACGAAATCAGAGACGCATAGCAGAAGCTGGTGGACCGTATCTCACACTTTCAAATCGATAGATCGGTATGGATACTGATAAGAATCCTTGCGACATAAACTGAGCCATTAGCATAGTCAAGATATTTGAGATGATTATAAGGTGAGCTACATCGCATAGGGACAAGAAAGCCCCATGAGACTTGAACATCGTGAGCCAAGGATCAACGATGATATAATAAGGATTACATGGATGTAATCCATTTTTAAGGGGGGTAGGCGCGTTGCGTTTTTATTGGGTTATTACTCGTTGTGGTGTTTTTTTGGATACAATGTGTGTGAATTGGGTGTGTATTGTATTGGATGTACACTGTGCCATGAATGAATGTTGTATGTTGGTTTTTATGGTGTGACATGTTGATTGTTGCAATTGGTGTGCTTTAAACACTTGAGATGTATTTGGTGATTATACGTGGACTATCGGTTTGTATGTGATTGGTTTGGATTGGAAACTATGGTGGAATGGAAGATTAGAAAATGTTGGAATTTTAGAATTGATAGGATTGAATGGATTAGAACCCTGAGATTCATTGGGGGGTTAGTATATTTCATTGAGACAACTTCGGACGAAGTTCTTTTAAGGGGGGTAGATTGAAATACCCCGAGTAATTATGACTTTAAATTAGTGAAGTTTAAAATTAAATTATGTGCAATAATTACCATGAAACATTATGGTATTTAAAATATAGATCCAAACGGATGCTTTATATCGCATGTACATATCAAGGCGTAAAATAAATACCACTAGTGCGCCCAATACATTGTAGGAACGTCCTATATACCTTGGACGAATTATAGTCGTAAACGTAAACTCATATATATGAGTGCGCACTTCTAAACTGAAAACGTTAATATAGTCACGCATGTATATATCACTGGTGGAAAAAAAGTCTTATAACACAGGGCTTTATACCACGGCTACGACGTAAGCGTGTTATATAATATTATATAACACGGCTATCGTGCTCATATAACACGGCTAAGAAATAGCCGAGTTATAAGATCCTTCGTCCACAATCCCGCGAAAAAAAAACAATTAAAACGTCGTCGTTTTGCGTTGTCTTATAACACGGCTACTGTAAGCCGTGTTATAAGATTAAAGAATTTGGCGCTACAAAATCCCGCCAAACAAAAAAAAAAAATAATTATATCTTATAACACGGCTATGCATAAGCCGTGTTATAAAACCATATTTTATACCACGGCTAGGCATCAGCCGTGTTATAAAACCCGATTTTATACCACGGCTCTATAGGTAGCCGTGTTATAAGATCAAAAAATTAAATATTTTCGGCGCTGAAAAATCGCGCTTAAAGAAAAAAATAAATTTTTTTGAGTCTTATAACACGGCTAAACATTTAGCCGTGTTATAAAGTCCATAATTTATGGCGCTGAAAAATCCCGCTTAAAAAATTTAATGAACGATGGTTTTATAACACGGCTTTGGATAGCCGTGTCATATAGTCGGTTTTTATTGTTTTATAACACGCCTTTGTCTAGTCGTGTTATATAGTTAAAAAATGACATTTTTGGCGCTTAATATCCCGCCAAATGAAAAAAACAAATTTAATGAACGACAGTTTTATAACACGGCTTTGGATAGCCGTGTCATATAGTCGATTTTTATTACTTTATAACACGGCTTTTTCTAGTCGTGGCATATATTCAGCCCAACATATGCTTTTATAACACGGCTCGTATTTTAGCCGTGGTATAAAGTTTCTCTATATCTCCTACAATATTCCTTCTCTTTTCTTCATTTTCCAATTCTCTTTCACGCTCTCAAGTCTCACCAACAAAAACCCCGCTGACAACCTCTACCGCTTCACATATCTATCCCTGTCACAGGCGTCATTCACCTCGTCAAGTTCCAGTCGCCGCCGTGTCGGTGTTCATCGTCCATCGTGGTCTTCTCTTGTCATATTTTCCCCTGTCGCCGGCTGTGTCTTTCCTGCGCCACCCGTTTCTGTATTTGAAATCGTCCGTCCCCGGAAGCTGCTATTTATTGCAATTGGTGAGGGTGATACAATAATAATAAGCATACCCAATCTTATTATGTGTTTCTTTGATAACAATTTTCTTCTGTTTTTTTTTCGCCGCCAATCCATGTCTACAGACGGTGTTGCTCCTAGGGCAAAGTTGAACCAACAAGAGCACGAGTCCTTCTTCGCGAAAATACCAAAGAAATAGCGGTGAGCAACTTGTTCTTTTCAGTTCAACTTCAAGCTTTGGCTTCACTAACCAACATCTATTGACTGAAACTCCATGGATGCACTTAATTTGATACTACGCAGGAGGAGGAAGAGCAGCGGCTCCGCCTGAAATATGTGAGTCTAGGGAAGAGAGTGCTTCCAAAATCAGTCAGACAGCAAGTTGACGATTGGAATGTTATCGCGCCAGGCACGGAGTTCATGTTTGAGATGTCAAAGTTGTATTTTTTTTTTCTTACCAGTGGCGAATTAATGTTGTGTCTGGGTTTCACCTGTCTCGATCAATACCTTGAGGGAAATGGGTAAGTAATTATGTGTGTTTAACTGAAGTTTGTGGTCAGTGTGAGTGTGACTATGTTTATTTTTGCATTGTTTAAGTCGATCAATGTCGTGAGGGAAATGAAAGTAAAGGGTTGTGGCCGTTTTAGTTTTTAGTGTGTCGAAAGATGTGAGCTGGTGGATGATTAAGATGGGCTATTTTTCTCTTATGCAGTCTACAAGGATGAAGTTTTATTTATAGATCACCGTTGTTATTTCTGAGATTCTATTTTCTGTTGCAGATTTAGAAGGATCAAATTTTTAGATGAGGCTGTTGGTATGAGGTTTACATTTATTGGGTTTGATATGCATCACTGGCTACTCGAAGATGGTGCGGTGCGGGATGCATACCCTGCGAACTGGATTGTTAAAATTTGCAGATGGTTTTGATGTTGGTTTAACTGAGATGTGTGTGCATTGCTGGTATTAAATTGTGAAATGTGTACTATATGTGTCTGCTGCTGCTGCTGATTTGACTTTTTTTACTGTTGATGCTGTTAAAAAGGAACATTGTTATTGAGTTCCAGGTATTGTTTGTTGATATGCTGAAAGTGCATAGTTGGAGTAACTTACTAATTGATCGGAGAATTCATACGCTTTTAAAGCATGCTTCAGTAAAACAAGAAGGGTATGAATTCCCCGTTAGTATCTCGCTTTATTTTTTGTTTTGTTTGGTTTCCTTATCAAACAATAAAGACCGTGGACTACACTACACTATGCTGGTGTCATTGGTGGTTCAGTTCAAACTGCTTGATTGCTTAAAATCTGTTCAAAGATGGAGAAATTATGTTACTACACTTACTACTATCCCTTTTCCAGGTATAAGCGAGCTGATGAACGATGTTGACGATGACAAAATTGGCATTTATGCACTGAGGAAGGGCATTGCAGAGGATTGAAAAGGCATAATTTTTTTGTACAGGTTTGGTTTGTACATTTGCTTCCTTCTCCCATCTGTCACTGGTGTTAGATTTTAACATGCCCTAAATGCTGCTTCTGGATTTTAAATGTAACCTGCAAACAAATACAATTAGACTCATGACAGCAAATTAATGAATTCATCACAAATTAACCAGAAATTGAAAATAATGAATTGTATATATATATATATATGTTACGTACGAAATTAACCTGAAATAGAAAACCAGAATTGAAAATTAATGAATTTATCAGTGATGACAACAGCTTCAAGCATCTCTCCAAATTGTTCAAAATATTTCCTCATCGTATCATGAAGTGATAAATACGATGTATTTTACTGCAGAATGAATATAATGTACTAGTTTATCCAACAGTGATCCGAAATCGAAGGATCTGGAAAGTGACAAAACCATACTTCCATGCCAATGAAAATCAATAGAAAAAAATAAACACATTTTCAAGTAACTTTATGAATCTTATCTTATAGTATATTCAATAGAAACAGTATAATATCTAGTTCCAGAGTTCTCTACTCATTTGGAGTATAGAGATATGAGAGCTAGCTTGTTGCTTCGAGATCAGAAGAAGTGCCTTCCTACAACCCTCCTCTTATATAGGTGTGATGATCACATGCGGTCACATGTATAGTTTTTATATTCGAAGCAGTTTGTTTGTTCTTAAACTAGAAGCGGAATGGTTAGTTCCTTCAGTTTCTGTTGCTCTTGCCATTTTCTGTTGCTCTTCCAGTAGCCTATTGTACTCGGTTGTTGAGTTATTTTGTTTTTCTTCTATTCATTTAAAGAATTCATGCTAGCTACAATAAAGATGCAATCATCCCCTGCATTCACAAAATTAAACTTAATTATTGCACCACCAGCAGCAGCAGTTGTACTGTATGAACGTAGGTGTTGATTATTTAATTGATTGCCTGTTCCAGTGTGAGATCTCTGGAGCCTAACATTCTTTGATGCGGTAATATGAATCCCGTCAGTGTTGGGACTATCACTAGGTGAAGAAATCTGAACATTATCTGTTCTGAACATTCACACATTTCTGAATCTCAACATGCATCTATTGTGCAAAGTACTACTCAACCAAACTCAGTTAGCTGTTGACTCGACTATGGCAAATCGAAGGAGACCGCTTCTAATGAAGGCCAGTTACAACGCTATCCCATTTTCTCTGTTGTGTATTCTGTTAGTTATTATCTTCTTTTTTTGCACCCCTCTAGAGATAAATCTGTGTATTCTGCTACCCAGTTTTGTGTTTGCAGTTTCTGCAGTTTTTTCTGTTCTGTATAAGAAGGTTTTAGGAATGTTATCAGTGTTTAGTTGGCTTGATTCTTTTTAAAACCTTGCTGGAACACCTAACTAAGTGGGTAAATACTTTGGGGAAAAATGGAGGCCAGTTTAACTAACTATTTGCGCAATATGCTTATGTCCATTGCCATGTTTTTTGTCTGTGGCGTTAACCTGATAATGTACAGCTGCTGTCTGACTTGGTTTTTCAAATTTGTGTCTGAATGTCTTCTCTGTATGTCACTTCTACTTATCAATGTGAAAAGTCCAGTTGTGTTGTTTTAGAAGTACTTGGATCCTTCTGATCAATGTGTTTTGTGAACTTATATGTGATGGTGGTTGACATTTGTAAACTACATTCTTCCTTAGACCACTAATAGTCATAGTTGTATCACAGTAACTCATTATCTGCAGTTTCTACTTGCAAACTGAATCCTACTGCAAATCCCTATAATTTTCTTGTTAATGAGGTCTATGGTGTTCAAGCGTTCAAATGCAAAAAAAAAAAGAAAAGAAATGAATATCTGGAGAAGATTAAAATGTTGTCTGGTCCATCTTCTTAGAACTGACACTTATCCTTGCGTGTGCTACTGCACTGTCTATTGTGCAGGTGAGACATTTCATAGTGTTAACAGTGAGTTACGGGAGCTTCCGGCTGTGAAACTATCAACTCTTCCATTGATCCCGAAGGTATGTGCGGCATGTTTTTTCACTCTTTGCTGCAACACTTCTGTCTCTTTTTCCCACGTTTTAATGCATGCATTTCTTTCTTGCACTCTGATTTCAAGTGTAATAGATGCACTGTATCATATTGGTATTGGTCTGTTGCCATTGTCTATTTAGTTGACCACAAAAATGCTACAGTGTCATTCTTCTATTACTAAGTGTTTCTGTTTTTCGCAGTCTGAAATCCGACTTGCAAGTTTTTGTGAATATGCACGCAGCATTGTGCTTTTATATGTTAAAACGACATGATTTTGATTGGTGGAATCAAAATAGAAACAAGCACAGTTTTAGGTATTGGTGTTACTAGCCAGCATGCAATATTGCTTAGTTTTTTTCGCTTTATGTACTTTCAGCCTTGTAATTCATAAGTTCCTTGAATTGAGGTTTGCCTTTTTATTTTCATAAGGAATGGTTGTTTTTTTGGTCGACCCAATGTCAAATTGCGATTCTGGAGGCACGGACATGCATATTATATGTTTTTGCAATTTTAAATAGCTCCTAAACTTGCATTTTTTCATCTATGCTTCTGAATTGCTGCTGCTATTGTTTCATTAAGCAGAGATAGAATAGTTCAACTCGACAATGTTAATAAAAGCTTTCAATTAAATGTGTCGTATACTGCACTAGATTTTGTAAGAGAAGACAACATCGTTCTTACTTGAGCATTTGTAAAGTTTGTGTTAGAAAACTTGAATTTTGAAGTGTGATGCTTTTGTCCATGTTGAAACATATTATAATGATGTGTCAGCATCTGTTTGTGTAGAATTGATAAGGAAAATTGTCTTTAATTTTGATTGAGGCCTTGTAGACATTGTGTGGAAAGGCTTTGCTTATAATATGATGAGATATGTTATTTCTAGAACGGGTTGTGAATCTTGTATCTTTCATGTTGTTAGCATTTAATAAAGTCTCTCATATTCTAACAACTTTTGTTTCTTTTCTGTAGGTGTATCAATATTTTGACAACCACCACATACCTATATCAAGAAACAACTAGATTTTGTAAGTGAAGACTAGACATTAGGAATTGTATAATCTTTGGAATAGTAGATATAAGTGAAGCTTTGTTGAGACTTTTGATATTGGAATGAGGTGTTGATATTGGCAAGAGGTGTTAATATGTGGATGACATTTGAGTAGACTTTTTGTAAATGTGCATTTTGTTTGAGAATTATAAGGTATATGACCTCTATAGATGGTCTAGTTTTGTGATACGATATTGGGATGTCTTAAGTGAATGTTATACAGGTTATGATCTATCAAATGTGTGGAACAGAAGCAAAAACGGAAAATTATTAAAAAAAACTGTAACTTTATAACACGGCTCATCATAAAGCGTGTTATAAGGCTTCATAATAGAAGGGTTTTATACCACGGCTACTGGTAAGCCGTGTTATAAAACGTTTTGATTTTGGCGGGATCAAGGCTTTATAACACGGCTAATGCAGTAGCCGTGTTATATACATGCTTTTATACCACGGCTAAAGGAGAGCCGTGTTATATAATAGGACTTTATACCACGGCTAAACGCCAGGCGTGTTATAAAACGCTTTGATTTTGGTGGGATCAAGGGTCTTTATAACACGGTTAACGTTATAGCCGTGTTATAAAACCGCATTATATAACACGGCTAGAATATAGCCGTGTTATAAAACCTTAAATTTAGGCGTGTAATAGAGGTTTTATAACACGGCTATATTCTAGCCGTGTCATATACTCGACTTTATAACACGGCTTTATAGCCGTGTTATAAGGTCTAAAGTATAACGTCGCTCGCATATAACACGGCGATTAGCCGTGTTATAAGACTCATTTTTAGCCGTGGTATAAAACATTTTTTCCACTAGTGTATATATGTACACATTTATGTATATATATGTACAACCGGTGTTACGTACGTAAATAACAACGTGACATATTAATACAATCGCATACGTATATATATACGTATATGTATTAACATATACACAACGTTACAACATCACAACGTTATATATATAAGCAACAACAGGGCATAATAAAATAGTCGTATATTTATATAACTAACAACGTGACAAATAAAATAGTTGCGTATATAACTAATAACGCGATATATCATATAGTCACACATATATATAAATAGACATGTTTAAGTAGCTGATGCAAAAAAAGAAAAGAAAAGAGCAAACATGCTCTAACCGGGATTCAAACCCGGAACCTCTCGTACCTTCCTTAACCGGTTGAGACATGCTCGAATTCAGTAGCAGATACTCATGAATTAAAACAAGTAGCAAGATTACTAAGGTAACTACAAAAAAAAAACAAACAAAACAGTCTCATTCTCGAATATCCTTGCTCCTGATCCCTTCTCTGTCGTGAAATCACCAAGCCACTAACTTCTGTGCAACAGCACTACACTCTTTCTTTTCTTATGATTCTCATTATGCCACCCACTGTCTTGTAACTTGTGATTCTTGCACTTAATAACCAGAGGGAATCCTGCGCTGATTTCCTTACTCCCTAATGCCTGATGGGGATTTCAAGAACACAAAAAAAAGAAGAAGAAAAACGGTCAAGAGCGCTCCTGCTGTTGTCGACCCCAATTGCAAAAATAAATTTATACAACAGTAACATCAGAACTCGACAGCAGACATGGATTTATTCCTACCATCCTCTGGTGCATACATTAATCTATCACTCCCTCCTTGTTCTCGGTAGCACCATCGGGGAGACAGTCATTTACCTCAGAGTTTGAGCACACCAGACCTGCACAAGGTTCCCATTGGAACTTTCCCCCATTAACATTTAACTCCTCCTCTGTATCAGTCCTTCCTGACTTCTGTTATATGACTAATGTCCCTGTCCAACCATGCTATTCTCTTCCCCGGCATGCACACGCCTCAGTACCCACAGAAGCTCCCGTTGTACTCCCTTGCGTTACCACCCAAGTCCAGATATGTGCTACTAATTAGCATTGCTTCCCTACTTTCTTTTCACTTCTATTTCTTTGCTGTACCGAGAACTCCAAACTCAACCTTTCTAACCACCAGTAACTTCTTGCAAGAAGGAAACTGTCACAAACCAGCCACTCACTGGATTGGATATCACCTCATGCAGGATTGAAGAGCAGTTTCTGATAAACTCCCTGTTGTATCTCTGTGTGTAATCATAGAATCCAGTCACAAAATAAAGAGAAAGAAGGTGGAACCGTAAGCGCATGGAAAGAAACCCACCCTGCACTCCCAAGCAGAATCTGTAACAGATTCACCGATGCTCCAGTTGGTTTCCTCTTGTGCGGGCCATAACGGACGCCAACCGGGACTCTGTGTGTGAGACAACTCTAGTTACTGAATCAGTATGGACATGTGTGGTTCGTATGTTGCCATGTTACATGGCTTGTGTGCTGCGTGCCTTGTTGATTAAGACCACAAGACTAATGCTTGAAAACAGTTGTTGTTTTACCGTGCTTATTTATCTGTTGTGAGCTTGTGTAAAGCATGTGACTGGATTGCTTATTTTCCTTGCATACCTACTTGCTATTATTGTGCATATTTCTTGCGGGACACAGTAGTGTAGTCCCTTCTCGTTGATGAAACCTTGAGATGAAACACAACGAACCTCGTAAACAAAAGAAAGGAACAACAAAAAGGGAAAACTCCTCTTAACTATAGAGGACCTCTAATGACACCCATTTTGGTGTCGAATTATCAATGATAATGATAAGCCAGTAACATTGAAAAGGAATAGGGAGACAGACCCTTGGTATCCGGGTAGTGGCTAGTAACTTTTAAAAACAATAGAGAGAGAGAGAGCTATCCAGGAATGGAGGATTAGCTATGGACAAGACGTGCTCCAAATTGTGGTGATAAGAGAACTTTCAAATAATCAATAAAGAACCAAGGAAAGACTGGCACCTACAGGATAATGGTCACGGGATCTAAACTATATTCCCAGACCTAGTGCAAGGGAAGAGAAAGAAAATACACACTATGGGAAACGAAGGAAAAGAAATGAAAACACCCAACGCTTGGATGATCCCGCTATGTGGATCATCATCACTTATATTCTACGGCACACTCTATTGGTATTTGTGTTGATGTGCTTGTGGCTGTCTCTGTGCTCAGTGTGTTGTTATTACATGTTGTGTGTTACTGCTTATTCATAGCATGTAAATTGGACTTAATAATATTCGACCAAGTAGTCGTGTAGCCCGGCAACATACGGGCTACACACGTTCATACTCAGCATAGTTTTGCTGAGTCCTTTATTTTTACAGGTAAGGATCTACATGACGACGGAGCGTAGGCAGGGAGGACTATCATGGGGGTAGTCTACCTGGGAAAATACTTTTGGATTCTCGAGTTTGAGTTATGTGATGTACTGTGTCGAACTAAATGAATGTACTCTTTCAGATTGTGTGTTTAAGTTATTAACCATACTGTAGACGCTCGGTACTCGGATTGTACTTTATGTTTGTATTGGATTTCGTTAAGGTTGGACTTCCAGTCATACAGACCGTAACCTGGAGTTGGCATTGTGGTGGAGTCTGTAGACACCAAAAATTCTCACCCCTTAAAGCAAAATTCAGACAAACAAATAAATTAAGAAGGTCGTGGCCTTTCTTTTCAAACTTATTCATGTACACATTTTAAAAAAAAAATCGATTTTCAAAGCATCCGTTTTCAAACTCGTCCCTTTTCGTTATTTACTTACTCCACCATTTTGTTTTGATTTATTTCATGTACACGGTTCTATTTATTCGAGTATTCATTATTTTTATTTCAGTTTATGCTTTTTTTTTGTTAGTTGCTTATCTCATTTCATTTCATTGATATTTTTACTTGTATTTTCTTTATTGGTACTTGTTTTTTATTTTGTCTTTATTATATTATCTTAGAATCATTTTCATCATTTTATGTACATTTTCACTATTGTTATATTAGTATGTTTCCTTTTGTCGCTAATTCGATTAAACTTCCGCTTATCTCATTTTATTCTATTACTTGTTTATTCTACTCTGTGTACCGCTACTAGTACATATCCAATTCAATTTCCATTTTTATGGCATTCAATTGTATTTTTACCTCCATTATATTAGTACCATTTCATTATTTTATGTATAATACTTTATTACGTTTTCGTCTTCATTATCTACATTCAATAATTTTATGACTTTTTAAGAACAAAACAATTCGCCTTCATTGATAAACTCTTTCGTCTACTCAGCGTTTCCGTTACAAATGCTATCGGTTTTAAAGAATTCAACCCGTTCGAGGTACCACTTATTTTATCTGACATTCATACATTGAGTTGAATGAGTAGTGCAGTATGTAAGTATGTATAGGCATGAAATGAGAGGTCTCAAGTTCAAGTCCAGTAATTGCATTCTGGGCCATTTTTTTCCGTCTTTTTGGTCCCTACCCGTTTTCCATCTAGCAACCAAATGAAAACCCTAACCTACTTCACTATTATATAAGGCATAGGGATCAGCAACAATACCAACGGCCGCCTTACACTCTACTTCCAAAAAAAACATTCGACTATTCTTCCTCATTTTCTCACCTCTACCAGACTCTTCTTCTTCAATTTTTTTTACTGTCGAACAAGGAAGATGCTCCAGCCTTCTTCAAATTCATTCTCTTACTCTCATATCATATGGCGAACAGGAGCATACGTACTCTACTCTCATTCTTTTCATTCACAGCCAACAGAAAATACATATGCTCTACCTTCATCCTCTTCATTCAAGGTGAACCAGAAGCATAAATGCCACTTCATTATCTTCTTCACGGTAAATGGCATCCCAACCCAGCAAACAAGCAGTAGCTTTGCATCTCCCTCTATTCTTGTTCTTCTTCTCACGGTAACTTGCAACCCAACATGATGAGAAGGAGCATACAAGCTTTTCCTTCATTCTCAAAACTGCCAACAAGGAACATACAGCTCCCTCTTCCCCTCATCTCTTCACACCGGTAATTTTGCAACCCAACGGGAGGATAATATGCATACAGTTTCCACGCCTTTCATTCTCATCACCAACGGTAATTTCACACCCAAGCTGGAAAACCAAGAACATACGTACTCAGCCCTCGCTTCATCCTCTTCAACACGATAGTTTTCCAACCCACTGGCGAATCGGTGCGTACAAGCTCTGCGCTCTCCCATCTCTTCATAGACGGCGGTATTTTGCCAAACTGACAAAACAAGAACATACGGTCCCTGCCCTCTTTTCATTTCTTTCTCACGGTAACTTTGTTACTCCAACTGGCGACAAGGAACACTTATGCTCTGCACCTCCTTCATGTTCTTCATTCACCAAAAATTTGTACTCCCCGCTGGCGATTAAGGAGCACACCGGCTCCATCCTTCTTCTTCAAGCCACCGGTAAAGAAGAAGCACACAGGATGCGCCCCTGTATATTTCTCCTCACCGACGGAAACTTTGCAACCTAAACTGGGAACCAAGAGTGCGCAGCTCTGCGCCTTTCTTCTGGTGTTCGAGCATACAAATCTGCATATTTCTCACGGCAATCTTCATCCTAAACTGGCGACAAGAAGCAAGCACTCCACTCTTCTCTGTTTTATACATGACGGAACGCATGCTCCTGCAAGAGAAATTTGGATACTAAATTAGCAAGCGATGAACGCACATACACCGCCCCTGTTCATACTCTTCACTCCTGGTAATATTAACCTCACCTGTTTCTTTGAGCCATTTTGACTGAATCATCCTTGTTGGACTAAACCTAGGTTGTCGGAGAAGATTTGCTGATGTTTGTTCTGTTTTGAACTATCAAATTGATTTGTCCCCGTACTTGATAATCCGATGGCGGGACTCTCACCTTGATCCCTGTGAATCTACCTTCTCGTAGGTTTAATCATTTGAGTAATATGTCAGACCAACGAGTTTAAGTTCGGTGTGTTAATCTTCTGTGTTTCATTTGGGTGTTGGTGTTTGTTTGACCTGGTTCAGTTCTAGCCTGATTATGCTCTTCACTCTGGATTTTGGGATTCGATCTCATACCGAGATCGTACCTGTGCCATTTTTGTTTGCTGAATCTTTCCTTTCGATATATAGAAGGCCTGTTTTTCACATTCTTATTTTCTGATCTCTTGATTTAGTTCATCAATCTTGTATTCGTCGATTCAGTTCATGAAAAATTAGGCACGATTGGTATTTGTTGCGGACTAGCATCATTTGATGCTGACCCTGTTCGTGCGCCTTGACTCGTGGTTTGAGATATTACTTAGACAACATCATTTTTTTTCAGTGTCGCTTTATATGTATTTTTGTACAGACTTTAATTCAGGGATTGGTATGCTACTACTCATTCTCGCTGGTTCGAACAACTCACTATGTTTTCTTACGTGATGTCTTGACCGAGGTACATACAACCGGACATGGATTGTGCTTTCTGACTTGGGCCTCCGCTTGCTTGACTTGGGGCTGCACTATGTTTGCCTAGCATGGACTAGACCGTGGGCTTAGCAAATTGCAGATTTTTGGTTTGCCATGCGCTTATTATTATTGTTGAGATAGGATTAAGGGATTTTGAGCACCCAATACAACTGGAGTTTACTTCCTATATGTTTGACCGAATGATAAACCGGGGGTAGGCCACCCCGTTGGTTAGTTTTCGTCACCTATGATTCGTTTTTGATTATGTTTGACGACATATTTTCATTATTGTTTACTCCTTGTGTATTAGTTTGGTTTAGGTTGATGTTAGCATGATTTCTCACTTGAAACCAATTCTTTTAATTGCAAAGTTTTGTTTGTTATGCTATTATCGTTGTCTTAACATCATCTTCGATTTTTATGGCGGCTTTGCCTTTGTTATGCTTTGTCTCTTTTGCTCCAATTGTATATTGATATCACAGGTGACCATAGAATAGCCCTTTAGATCGCCCACTTAATTCTGGACGCTTAAAGTCCAGTTTAGAAAAGCTTCTAGGTTCTGGGGATGTTCCTCACTCAAACGGGCCGTAGAGTCTGGTCGGTGGGGAATGCCCTTCCTTTATAAAAATTTCCAAACAATCCATAATTGTCGGAATAAAACTCACAATCAATGATTCGTTTCAATCAATAAAAATCCAATTCAAAACCCAAAATTCAATTCCCAATTTCAGCCCAAAAATTCAATTTCAAATCAATCCATTCCAATCCAATTTCAATCCAATTCCAATTCAATTCTTAAACCAATCTCAATTCAATTCAGTTCTTAATTCAATTCAATTCAATCTCAGTTCCAATTCAATTTCAATTTCATTCCAAAATCAAATCAAATCGATTCATTTTCCTTCGATTACAATTCGATTCAAAAATTCATTTGATTCTAGTTCGATTAAAAAAAATCATTCAACTCCAATTCATTTAAAAATTCTTGTAATCCCAATTCGATTAAAACTCGTTTCAATTCTCAATTTGTTTTAAAATTCAATTCAAAATTCATTGCAATTCAAAAATTCATTTCAATTCAAAATTTATCTCAATTCAAAATTCATATAATTCCAATTCAATCCCAATCCAAATTCATTTCATTTTCAAATTCAATAAATCCAATTTCTAGATGCGACTTCAATCAATTTTAATCCAATTCAATCAAATTCCAATTCAATCGAACTCCAATTCAATCTCAATTCAATTCTTCTTAATTCAATTCGGTCCAATTCAGTTTCAATCCAATTCAATTCAAAATTCATTTCATTCCCAATTCAATGTAGAAATTCATTTCAATCCCAAATAGTTCTAAACCTCAAACTCCTCAAAATCTCAAATACCCCAAACTCCAATTATCTTATGGACTCAAATCATCTCCAAAGTTCCAATTTTCCCAAACGCTGATTGTCTCACAGACCCGAGCGTCTCACAGACTTTGTCATCCTAATGATTCGATTGCCTCACAGACCTGAGCGTCTCACAGACCCGAGTGTCTCACAGGCCCAAGCGTCTCACAGACTTCGACATCCCAAGGTTTCCAACGTCTCACAGACCCGAGCGTCTTACAGACCAACATCCCAAACCCGTAACATCTCGAAACTCCGAACCCTTCTAAATCTCAAATACCTCAAATATCTTCAAACTCCACGAACATCAAAACTCCCAAAAGCCCAAAGACCTGAACTACGTAAGGTCTGATCTCAACAGGGAGTTGAGTACGTAGGCAACCCACACAGGGTGCGACCCCACATCAATCAAAATACCCTTTTGCACTCAGCTATCTCCCCTCCAAACAACCACTTCTAACCCTCGATCACCTCAAAAAGCCCAACCATCCCAAAAAAACCCTGAACTACGTAAGGTCTGATCTCAACAGGGAGTTGAGTACGTAGGCAGCCCATCTAGGGTGCGACCTCATTCCAAACAAAAAATCCCTTTCCCCCTCTAAGGTGTTCTTCATACCTCTCGAAACTCTCAAACCTTCTTCCGTTCCCACAAACTTGAAACCATCAGACTTCAAGTATTGTCTATTCACTCAACCTCAAACCTTTCCCAAATCTTCATTCCATACCCATCCGAATTCACCAATTCTTCCTCTTGGCATTAGCTTGGCAGAAGAGCTCGCCTCATCCACTCCCTTTCTTTTTTCCTGTCCTAATCCTATCCTTGGCTTTTAAATGAATCCCTCTAATAAGGTTTTGAAAGAAGGCAATCCTGACAATTGGAGACCGAGGTTTCCTCGGGCACCAATCCGAAGTCGTGGTCGTTGCCACTTCTAAGGGGTGTAACCCAGTGCGAACCCACACAGAATCTTGGTATGACCAGATAAGTCCAATCCATATCACAGAGTCAATTGACGGTTCTTAGAACCCTTTTCCTCCCTTCCTAGTTCCTTAGGTCAAACTAGGTGGCGACTCTAGTCAACTCCGCCATATAGAGGCATAAGTCCCGTGGGGCCCATTGAGAGCGGGTGTAGTGTACAGTTGCATTCCCCTTTATGCTTTCTGGGAAAGACGGACGATTTAGTAGGTATTTGAGGGATGCCAGAATAAAGGTTTTCCACCCTCCACAAATGGCATTTTTCTAGGATCTAGGCTTCTCAGTCTGACCATATTTAGATAGACCCCCCCTCATACCGAAAATCACCCTCCACAGAATGGCGACTCTGTTGGGGAAAACTGAGTAAGTTTTTCTCAAACTCAAGGAGGACTGAACTCCATTCAAAATTGTTGGGACCTCCCCCACTTCTTTCAAAACCTTCAAGAGATTCATTTCAAAGCCTTTAGGATTACTCTACTCCACACTTAGAGTGTGCTTGTGAGGATAGTTAGGGCGAGTGTTTAGAGTTCAAATTGTCTTTAATTACCACATGTGTGCTTTGACCTTTGCATGCTTCACTTTTTTACTATTGTGTGTTTACTGTCTTTGTTTACTGTCCTTCATTCATGATATAATTGCTTATTTATGGTTTTGTAAATGGGGCCTTCGTAGAACCAACCCATTGTTGCATCGGGTAGTTTAGGAGCATGCATTCCTCTGTGTCACCTTTACTATCTGCGGGCGGATTAACAATTGGTCCACAATTGATTCCCTCTGAGTATGGGTCCTTCGTAGTTAAGGAGTAAACCCACGAGGTGGTATGGCCGTAGTTCTACACCTTGAAACAACTCAGGATCCTTTCAAACACCTTTTCGAGTCAAAGCCAGCATATAGTAAGCTATGAGCCTTCAGTGTCCAGCTGCCTTATCCGGTGTCTAGGATGGGTTTCATGGGTAGTTGCCCCCTTGTATGCCGCCTGTCTGACCACCCTTTTGCCTTACCCTGAAGATTGCATGGGCTCAGTTCTCCAGATGTCCTCTGCACCACGGGTGTCTTTAAAGCCCAATGTCGCGCTACAAATTCATAGAGGATCCCGTATTTACGGATACCCATACATGACATAGCGTAGTCAGCGAATAATTTGGACTTTAGACACACCTCATCGTGCAGACGACGAGAGACCCATTCCCATGCAGTACTTCCCCGAGTTTCCCGAAAAGTGAGTATGTTGTGATAATCCCCGGCCGTGGCTCGTGTGACTGTATCGCTTCGGGTATCCTGACCTTTCGAACTTAAGCACTTCGGACTTTCTTGATGACGTGCCCTACAAGGCATAACAGAGATAAATCCCGAGAGATGAACAGTGAAGGAACGACGGTTCCCCCGGTGGTATGGAAGCATTGATTGACCTGGAAGGTTATTATCCCAATCATTCACACTCAGCTCCACAAAAAATCAGCCACGATTTTATTTGCATTTACATCTATGTGTGATCACGTTTCAAAAATTAACAAAAATCAGAAAATCAATCATGTCAAACACTCCAATGAAATATCTTCAAAGTCGTCCATCTCGAATGATTAAAAAAAAGATTTTCAAACTTGTTATTTCCAAAACAGTTTTCAAAATCGGTTTCAATCAAAGTCCTCCAGAAAACAAACTTTGTCAAGCAGTTTACAAAGAACATATTTCAAAAATCTACTGTTTACAAATGATTTTCAAACAATGTTTCTCACAAACGTTTTTTTTTTCCAAAACTAGTTTCTAAAACATCTTTCAAAACCCGTTTTTTGCAAACGAGTTTCAAATAACATTTCTCACAGATGTTGTTTCGAAATAACATTTGTCATAAACGTGTTTCAAAACAAATGATTTAGTCCCCATGTTGTGACCCGTTATTTTTAAAGTTCAACCCACCTTCAAGAGCAGCGGTCATTACTGTGGAGCGTACTAGTCATTTCGTGTCTTTCCAAAGTGGTGGATTTTCACAATGATTTTGTGCTCGATCATTCACCTTTCCTTTCTAAAAAATATCCCTCATTCCTTCGACGGAGCAAGTGAAGTAGAATGAAGATTGACTACGCGGATCAAGCTGAAAGCCAGAAGCGCACCAACCCGTGGAGCTAGCCGCATGATATGAAGACTGTCACCAACCGTTTAAATATAGAGTCAGAGGTGTACCAACTCGAGTCAAGCAACATGAAGACTAGCAACGACCATTCGAGTCTGAAGCTGCTGAGGGTCAGAAGAGCACCAACCAGTTTCTCTTGATCACAATGTCACTTTGCTGCAAGAGCCCAAAGACGAGCGAGCAACAAGAGCCCGAACTTGAGCGAATGGCCAGTCAGGAGCCCAAACATGGATGTGCAGTCAATCAGAATCTCGAAGACGAAGCAGAAAATTCGGAAGAAGATTTTAACTCAAACTCCCCATTTAATGACTTTGAATTGATGTATAGGTTTTCCCCTAGCATTCTTTCTCTCTTGTCAATTTCTGAATAGACTTTGTGTATAGGTTGTACATTCCCTTTCAATTTATTTAGATCAATGTGTACAGGGTTCCCCACTCCCTATTTTATTTGCGAATGACCGAGCGTCAAAATTCATATTGAGAAAATCCACCACTTCGAAAACACGTGTTTTCAAAAATGTTTTCTCCCAAAAAACTTTACTTCTTCCAGTATGCACGACTTGCTTCTTCCCATTGTCAGTCAGTTCACATTCGTTAATCACACATGAATCGTACTCATCACAGAAAAATTGCATAATCACATGTTACATTTCCAACACCCTCACACGAGCATTCATCCCATTTTTCAAGCATGCTAACATTTGTCAGATTGTTCTTTCTACAGTGATGGTCGTGTTTGCAGGTGAATAACTGTCTTTTCCTATGAGTGACGACATGATCTTCGAAGTGATAGCAAGAAATACCGGGCATTCAAGCTTTTTTCCCCAGCATACCATGTACATAGAGACCAACAATAAAAAAAAACATACACAAAAAAAAATCCAAAAAAAAACTCATACATCAAAAATCCAAAAAAAAATCATACATCCAAAAATCCAAAAAAATCATACATCCAAAAATCCAAAAAAAATCATACATCCAAAAATCCAAAAAAATCATTCCTTCAAAAATCCCAGAAAAATGCAGCCAATGTCATATCAGTGGGTCACCATGCGGGAGTTGTCACTCCCTAAAAGTCCCAAGATCCAGGAGCCAATCACCAACCTGACCTCACCCGAGAATTACTTCTTCGACAACAATCACCACAACTCGACCACCTTCAGAGCCAAACATGATGGGACGAGCTTCATGAACCTCAAGCTGAATTCGGCTCAAGCGAGACTAGTCATAACCATGCCACTCATGCATTGCATCCAAAAACAAAAAAAAAACAAAAAAAAACATTTAGTCAACCATCTCAATTCATCATTTTCAGCATTTTATGCATCCTATACATGGTATTCCATATTACCACAATACATCGCATGGTAGATAATTGCATTTTCATGCTCCCATATCGAAATGACATCTTCGGGAAAATCACAAGAGATTGATTGAACAGAGTGAATGAACCACTTAACTCTCGGCCCGTTAATGAGTACAAGGGTCCAATCAAAATCAGCACCACAAACTAAATGAGTAGTGTGCAAAGAGCGGTATTTTCCTTTGAATTTCCAAATGAATGTTTTGGACAATCCAATGAGTGATGAGGAAAGATAGAGCGAGTCCACAGAGGTAAAACCACGAGCGACTTGTGCTTTCCTTCAGCACATGGAGAGGCACAATTCATAGCGAGATCAATGTCGATAAACAGGATATGAACTGTGATTCATGCAAAGATCCGAGAATAGTAAGAAAACAATCATTGACTAATGAGGATGACGAGGCACTTAGGAATGAAACTCCCCACAAAACCAAAAAGCTTTGACTGCCCTGTACATAATCCTTTAGTGAGCCCCACTAAGCCTTTCATGATAAACCTTTTTCTGTGAACTCCACAACATGCCAACCCACGTACATATACTTACTTGCCCTTGTAATAGAGGATCTCAAAGGAGCTGAAGCCATGGTCTCTCCCCACCATCTTTCACAAAAGAAGCAAATATAATGTTTGAGATGACCAGCGAGTCAATGAAACTCCAAAGCTGAAAGCAAAATCGAAAGCCAAAAGAGTTAGCAGAAAATGTCTAAGAAAGTCGATGAGCCAATGCGATTCCAAAAGTAGGAAGTAAGGAAGCAAAAATCATACACCGAAAAGGAAGGAGAAGAATGAGAAAATCATACACCGAAAAGAAGAAGAACGAAAAGATCGTACACCAAAGAAGAAGAAGAGAATAAGCAAAAGGACCAATGATGTCCCATCGAAACCAACAAAAGATTCTCAAAGATTGTCTGTCTAATCATTCCACCCATGGTGAAGGCGAAACATATCCTCTATTGCACAAAAGCTCCACAATTCCCAAATAAATCCTCCAGTCTCATGTGACATACATCATACCCCTCAGCCCCGTTATAACCCAATAAAAGACCTCTGACTCGTTAGTTAATGAGTGTTAACCGAAAGTATCGGATGTGAAACATGAATCATAAGTTTCGTACTTGTTATCAACATGTCCCGTCATACCAAAGGGACCGTTAGCGAATGAGTGTGACCTAATCTCACAAGGTCTTTAGAGTACGAGTGACTCTTCGACTAAACCACAAAATCATAATCGGCCTACCCCATTGCAGGTGAGGAATTTGTGAGGAACAAAAAGTCCATAACCTCGAAAAGGAATTCTAAGGAAAATACTGCTCTGAGCATCAAGAGTGTCATCACGACATTTGCACACACGGCCATACTCATGAAAGATTCACCTGTATCCCTCCGTGAGAGGAAAGTGATTCACGCATTCTAGCTCAACAATCACTCAAGATCAAACGAAAGATGTCTTATATTCGTAAACCTTATATTAATAGAGATAGGACCGTACCTTCTCTCCAAAAACTGCATATGCATCTTGCATCGTGTCTAGCATTTATTATTTGCATGCACCATAATCATTTCATCTTTAACATCCGACTGGTAAGAATTCTACCTAGACTCGCTGACAGTCGACTTCAGTTGCAGTTGTTGAAGCATAACTTTTGATCAAAAGATGTCAACTAGATCCATCTCAGACCATCATCAGACTACATCTAGCCTTTTCGGAGCAATAATGGGTTATCCCCGAGCTACATCGAACCGTTTTGAAGCCATCCATAGCCATATGGAGACAATCCTTGGAGTCATCCAGTGTCATACTCGAGTCTCATCGATACCGCTCCCAAAGCCAAACCGGAGCCATGCGGGAGCCATCATCTGACATTGAAACCATCCTTGGAACTACACAGGGGTCATCCTAACAGTCTGAGAAAAATAAGGGAGCCACCTCAAATCCATATCAGAGTCATTTCATCACCAGGGCCTCGCCCACAAAGTAATCGAACTACGTATGGTCTGATCTCAATCTGGAATTGAGTACGTAGGCAGCCCGTCCAGGGTGTGACCACATCAAAGGTGAAAACTTCCCCTTTTTCCCTCGGTGTCATCAAAGTGAACCAACCAAAGCATCGTCATGCTCAATCAGCACAAGGTCATCCCGGAGCCATCCATGGAAATCCTAGAACCATGATGGGAACTCCCAACAAAGTCATGCAACTATGTTTCATCATTCACTCGTTAAAAACCATTCACTCCCTACAAAGTCCACAACAAATCCCGTCAAACAACAATAAATTCATCATCGGAGCCATCAAACCACCCTGAAAAAAAAATCTCAAGGCAAATCAAAGCCCACAAACTGCCACAAAATCACCAACCATGTCAAACCCACCAACCATCTCGAGACCATTGGTCACACCGGAGCCATCAGTGCATACCGGAGCCATCAGTGCATACCGGAGCCATCAAACGCATGCTGGAGCCATCTCAGATCCTTGAAGCCATGCCGGAGCCACCGGAGCCATCCCGAAGTTTTGATGCAACTCTAGAGCCATCTGCTCACACTTAAATCTACACCCACAAACAGGGAGTTTAATTCAATTAATACATTGGTTAATCACCTCACATCACATATCGTCTGCATATACCCACAAAATTTGCTCACTATCTGACGCATCTTCACACCTGCTAGGCAGCTATTGCGCTACTAGTACGGTCACCTTTCATTTTACACCCGCTAGACAGCTATTGCGCTACTAGTGCGGTCGAATTTTTCATTTTACACCCGCTAGACAGCTATTGCGCTACTAGTGCGGTCGAATCTTTTGTTTTACACCTGCTAGACAGCTATTACGCTACTAGTACGGTCGCCTTTCGTTTTACACCTACTAGACAGCTATTGCGCTACTAGTACGGTCGCCTTTCATTTTACACCCGCTAGACAGCTATTGCGCTACTAGTGCGGTCGAATCTTTTGTTTTACACCTGCTAGACAGCTATTACGCTACTAGTACGGTCGCCTTTCATTTTACACCCGCTAGACAGCTATTGCGCTACTAGTGCGGTCGAATCTTTTGTTTTACACCTGCTAGACAGCTATTACGCTACTAGTACGGTCGCCTTTCGTTTTACACCTACTAGACAGCTATTGCGCTACTAGTACGGTCGCCTTTCATTTTACACCCGCTAGGCAGCTATTACGCTACTAGTGCGGTCCCGTCATTTTTCCTCCACTAGGCAGCTATTACGCTACTAGTGCGAGATCGTTCACTTCATAACCCGCTAGGCAGCTATTACGCTACTAGTGCGGTCCTGCCTTTTTTCCTCCACTAGGCAGCTATTACGCTACTAGTGCGAGATCGTTAACTTCATAACCAGCTAGGCAGCTATTACGCTACTAGTGCGGTCGCATCTTCATTTTACACCCGCTAGGCAGCTATTACGCTACTAGTGCAGTCCCGCCGTTTTTCCTCCACTAGGAAGCTATTACGCTACTAGTGCGAGATCGTTCATTTCATAACCCACTAGGCAGTTATTACGCTACTAGTGCGGTCCCGTTGTTTTTTCCTTCACTAGGCAGCTATTACGCTACTAGTGCAAGATCGTTTCACACCCACCTGCTAGGCAGCTATTACGCTACTAGTACGGTACACAATGAAAAGTATTATAGGCTCATCATAAGTCCTATAGCTAGATGTCAAGAGGTCTAGTTGAGGCTCGTCATAAGTCCTCGTACTTTCAACTGCATTATAGGCTCGTCATAAGTCCTATAGCTAGATGTCAAGAGGTCTAGTTGAGGCTCGTCATAAGTCCTCGTGCAACCCAACCAATCTAATTGTTAGTATCATAGGCTCGTCACAAGTCCTATGGCTAGATATCAAGAGGTCTAGTTGAGGCTCGTCATAAGTCCTCGTACTTTCAATTGCATTATAGGCTCGTCATAAGTCCTATAGCTAGATGTCAAGAGGTCTAGTTGAGGCTCGTCATAAGTCCTCGTGCAACCCAACCAATCTAATTGTTAGTATCATAGGCTCGTCATAAGTCCTATGGCTAGATATCAAGAGGTCTAGTTGAGGCTCGTCATAAGTCCTCGTACTTTCAATTGCATTATAGGCTCGTCATAAGTCCTATAGCTAGATGTCAAGAGGTCTAGTTGAGGCTCGTCATAAGTCCTTGTGCAACCCAACCAATCTAATTGTTAGTATCATAGGCTCGTCATAAGTCCTATGGCTAGATATCAAGAGGTCTAGTTGAGGCTCGTCATAAGTCCTCGTACTTTCAATTGCATTATAGGCTCGTCATAAGTCCTATAGCTAGATGTCAAGAGGTCTAGTTGAGGCTCGTCATAAGTCCAAGTGCAACCCAACCAATCTAATAGTTAGTATCATAGGCTCGTCATAAGTCCTATGGCTAGATATCAAGAGGTCTAGTTGAGGCTCGTCATAAGTCCTCGTACTTTCAATTGCATTATGAGCTCGTCATAAGTCCTATAGCTAGATGTCAAGAGGTCTAGTTGAGGCTCGACATAAGTCCTCGTGCAACCCAACCAATCTAATTGTTAGTATCATAGGCTCGTCATAAGTCCTATGGCTAGATATCAAGAGGTCTAGTTGAGGCTCGTCATAAGTCCTCGTACTTTCAATTGCATTATAGGCTCGTCATAAGTCCTATAGCTAGATGTCAAGAGGTCTAGTTGAGGCTCGTCATAAGTCCTCGTGTAACCCAACCAATCTAATTGTTAGTATCATAGGCTCGCCATAAGTCCTATGGCTAGATATCAAGAGGTCTAGTTGAGGCTCGTCATAAGTCCTCGTACTTTTAATTGCATTGTAGGCTCGTCATAAGTCCTATAGCTAGATGTCAAGAGGTCTAGTTGAGGCTCGTCATAAGTCCTCGTGCACCCAAACCAACCCTATTGTTAGTATTCTAGGCTTGTCATAAGTCCTAGGGTTAGATGTCAAGAGGTCTAACTGAGGCTCGTCATAAGTCCTCGTACTTTCAATCGTATTCATACACTCATAGTCGCATCCCAATGCACCACAAACCATAGTGAGAATTTTTGGCGCCCTCTCAACCTTGATCCAATTCTGCAAACCTTGCAGAATTGAATCAAGGGGAGCCATCTGTAGACACCAAAAATTCTCACCCCTTAAAGCAAAATTCAGACAAACAAATAAATTAAGAAGGTCGTGGCCTTTCTTTTCAAACTTATTCATGTACACATATTTAAAAAAAAATCGATTTTCAAAGCAGCCGTTTTCAAACTCGTCCCTTTTCGTTATTTACTTACTCCACCATTTTGTTTTGATTTATTTCATGTACACGGTTCTATTTATTCGAGTATTCATTATTTTTATTTCAGTTTATGCTTTTTTTTGTTAGTTGCTTATCTCATTTCATTTCATTGATATTTTTACTTGTATTTTCTTTATTGGTACTTGTTTTTTTTACTTTGTCTTTATTATTATTATCTTAGAATCATTTTCATCATTTTATGTACATTTTCACTATTGTTATATTAGTATGTTTCCTTTTGTCGCTAATTCGATTAAACTTCCGCTTATCTCATTTTATTCTATTACTTGTTTATTCTACTCTGTGTACCGCTACTAGTACATATCCAATTCAATTTCCATTTTTATGGCATTCAATTGTATTTTTACCTCCATTATATTAGTACCATTTCATTATTTTATGTATAATACTTTATTACGTTTTCGTCTTCATTATCTACATTCAATAATTTTATGACTTTTTAAGAACAAAACAATTCGCCTTCATTGATAAACTCTTTCGTTTACTCAGCGTTTCCGTTACAAATGCTATCGGTTTTAAAGAATTCAACCCGTTCGAGGTACCACTTATTTTATCTGACATTCATACATTGAGTTGAATGAGTAGTGCAGTATGTAAGTATGTATAGGCATGAAATGAGAGGTCTCAAGTTCAAGTCCAGTAATTGCATTCTGGGCCATTTTTTTCCGTCTTCTTTTTGGTCCCTACCCGTTTTCCATCTAGCAACCAAATGAAAACCTAACCTACTTCACTATTATATAAGGCATAGGGATCAGCAACAATACCAATGGCCGCCTTACACTCTACTTCCAAAAAAAAACATTCGACTATTCTTCCTCATTTTCTCACCTCTACCAGACTCTTCTTCTTCAATTTTTTTTACCGTCGAACAAGGAAGATGCTCCAGCCTTCTTCAAATTCATTCTCTTACTCTCATATCATATGGCGAACAGGAGCATACGTACTCTACTCTCATTCTTTTCATTCACAGCCAACAGAAAATACATATGCTCTACCTTCATCCTCTTCATTCAAGGTGAACCAGAAGCATAAATGCCACTTCATTATCTTCTTCACGGTAAATGGCAACCCAACCCAGCAAACAAGCAGTAGCTTTGCATCTCCCTCTATTCTTGTTCTTCTTCTCACGGTAACTTGCAACCCAACATGATGAGAAGGAACATACAAGCTTTTCCTTCATTCTCAAAACTGCCAACAAGGAACATACAGCTCCCTCTTCCCCTCATCTCTTCACACCGGTAATTTTGCAACCCAACGGGAGGATAATATGCATACAGTTTCCACGCCTTTCATTCTCATCACCAACGGTAATTTCATACCCAAGCTGGAAAACCAAGAACATACGTACTCAGCCCTCACTTCATCCTCTTCAACACGATAGTTTTCCAACCCACTGGCGAATCAGTGTGTACAAGCTCTGCGCTCTCCCATCTCTTCATAGACGGCGGTATTTTGCCAAACTGACAAAACAAGAACATACGGTCCCTGCCCTCTTTTCATTTCTTTCTCACGGTAACTTTGTTACTCCAACTGGCGACAAGGAACACTTATGCTCTGCACCTCCTTCATGTTCTTCATTGACCAAAAATTTGTACTCCCCTCTGGCGATTAAGGAGCACACCGGCTCCATCCTTCTTCTTCAAGCCACCGGTAAAGAAGAAGCACACAAGATGCGCCCCTGTATATTTCTCCTCACCGATGGAAACTTTGCAACCTAAACTGGGAACCAAGAGTGCGCAGCTCTGCGCCTTTCTTCTGGTGTTCGAGCATACAAATCTGCATATTTCTCACGGCAATCTTCATCCTAAACTGGCGACAAGAAGCAAGCACTCCACTCTTCTCTGTTTTATACATGACGGAACGCATGCTCCTGCAAGAGAAATTCTGGATACTAAATTAGCAAGCGATGAACGCACATACACCGCCCCTGTTCATACTCTTCACTCCCGGTAATATTAACCTCACCTGTTTCTTTGAGCCATTTTGACTGAATCATCCTTGTTGGACTAAACCTAGGTTGTCGGAGAAGATTTGCTGATGTTTGTTCTGTTTTGAACTATCAAATTGATTTGTCCCCGTACTTGATAATCCGATGGTGGGACTCTCACCTTGATCCCTGTGAATCTACCTTCTCGTAGGTTTAATCATTTGAGTAATATGTCAGACCAACGAGTTTAAGTTTGGTGTGTTAATCTTCCTGTGTTTCATTTGGGTGTTGGTGTTTGTTTGACCTGGTTCAGTTCTAGCCTGATTATGCTCTTCACTCTGGATTTTGGGATTCGATCTCATACCGAGATCGTACCTGTGCCATTTTGTTTGTTGAATCTTTCCTTTTGATATATAGAAGGCCTGTTTTTCACATTCTTATTTTCTGATCTCTTGATTTAGTTCATCAATCTTGTATTCGTCGATTCAGTTCATGAAAAATTAGGCACGATTGGTATTTGTTGCGGACTAGCATCATTTGATGCTGACCCTGTTCGTGCACCTTGACTCGTGGTTTGAGATATTACTTAGACAACATCATTTTTTTTCAGTGTCGCTTTATATGTATTTTTGTACAGAATTTAATTCCGGGATTGATATGCTACTACTCATTCTCGCTGGTTCGAACAACTCACTATGTTTTCTTACGTGATGTCTTGACCGAGGTACATACAACCGGACATGGATTGTGCTTTCTGACTTGGGCCTCCGCTTGCTTGACTTGGGGCTGCACTATGTTTGCCTAGCATGGACTAGACCGTGGGCTTAGCAAATTGCAGATTTTTGGTTTGCCATGCGCTTATTATTATTGTTGAGATAGGATTAAGGGATTTTGAGCACCCAATACAACTGGAGTTTACTTCCTATATGTTTGACCGAATGATAAACCGGGGGCAGGCCACCCCGTTGGTTAGTTTTCGTCACCTATGATTCGTTTTTGATTATGTTTGACGACATATTTTCATTATTGTTTACTCCTTGTGTATTAGTTTGGTTTAGGTTGATGTTAGCATGATTTCTCACTTGAAACCAATTCTTTTAATTGCAAAGTTTTGTTTGTTATGCTATTATCGTTGTCTTAACATCATCTTCGATTTTTATGGCGGCTTTGCCTTTGTTATGCTTTGTCGCTTTTGCTCCAATTGTATATTGATATCACAGGTGACCATAGAATAGCCCTTTAGATCGCCCACTTAATTCTGGACGCTTAAAGTCCAGTTTAGAAAAGTTCTAGGTTCTGGGGATGTTCCTCACTCAAACGGGCCGTAGAGTCTGGTCGGTGGGGAATGCCCTTCCTTTATAAAAATTTCCAAACAATCCATAATTGTCGGAATAAAACTCACAATCAATGATTCGTTTCAATCAATAAAAATCCAATTCAAAACCAAAATTCAATTCCCAATTTCAGCCCAAAAATTCAATTTCAAATCAATCCATTCCAATCCCAATTTCAATCCAATTCCAATTCAATTCTTAAACCAATCTCAATTCAATTCAGTTCTTAATTCAATTCAATTCAATCAATCAGTTCCAATTCAATTTCAATTTCATTCCAAAATCAAATCAAATCGATTCATTTTCCTTCGATTACAATTCGATTCAAAAATTCATTTGATTCTAGTTCGATTAAAAAAAATCATTCAACTCCAATTCATTTAAAAATTCTTGTAATCCCAATTCGATTAAAACTCGTTTCAATTCTCAATTTGTTTTAAAATTCATTGCACAAAATTCATTTCAATTCAAAATCTCAATTCAAAATTTATCTCAATTCAATTTATATAATTCCAATTCAATCCCAATCCAAATTCATTTCATTTTCAAATTCAATAAATCCAATTTCTAGATGCACTTCAATCAAATTTTAATCCAATTCAATCAAATTCCAATTCAATCGAACTCCAATTCAATCTCAATTCAATTTGGTCCAATTCTGTTTCAATCCAATTCAATTCAAAATTCATTTCATTCCCAATTCAATGCAGAAATTCATTTCAATCCCAAATAGTTCTAAACCTCAAACTCCTCAAAATCTCAAATACCCCAAACTCCAATTATCTTATGGACTCAAATCATCTCGAAAGTTCCAATTTTCCCAAACGCTGATTGTCTCACAGACCCGAGCGTCTCACAGACTTTGTCATCCTAATGATTCGATTGCCTCACAGACCTGAGCGTCTCACAGACCCGAGTGTCTCACAGGCCCAAGCGTCTCACAGACTTCGACATCCCAAGGTTTCCAACGTCTCACAGACCCGAGCGTCTTACAGACCAACATCCCAAACCCGTAACATCTCGAAACTCCGAACCCTTCTAAATCTCAAATACCTCAAATATCTTCAAACTCCACGAACATCAAAACTCCCAAAAGCCCAAAGACCCTGAACTAAGGTCTGATCTCAACAGGGAGTTGAGTACGTAGGCAACCCACACAGGGTGCGACCCCACATCAATCAAAATACCCTTTTGCACTCAGCTATCTCCCCTCCAAACAACCACTTCTAACCCTCGATCACCTCAAAAAGCCCAACCATCCCCAAAAAACCCTGAACTACGTAAGGTCTGATCTCAACAGGGAGTTGAGTACGTAGGCAGCCCATCTAGGGTGCGACCTCATTCCAAACAAAAAATCCCTTCCCCCTCTAAGGTGTTCTTCATACCTCCGAAACTCTCAAACCTTCTTCCGTTCCCACAAACTTGAAACCATCAGACTTCAAGTATTGTCTATTCACTCAACCTCAAACCTTTCCCAAATCTTCATTCCATACCCATCCGAATTCACCAATTCTTCCTCTTGGCGTTTGCTTGGCAGAAGAGCTCGCCTCATCCACTCCCTTTCTCTTTTCCTGTCCTAATCCTATCCTTGGCTTTTAAATGAATCTCTTTAATAAGGTTTTGAAAGAAGGCAATCCTGACAATTGGAGACCGAGGTTTCCTCGGGCACCAATCCGAAGTTGTGGTCGTTGCCACTTCTAAGGGGTGTAACCCAGTGCGAACCCACACAGAATCTATGGTATGACCAGATAAGTCCAATCCATATCACAGAGTCAATTGACGGTTCTTAGGACCCTTTTCCTCCCTTCCTAGTTCCTTAGGTCAAACTAGGTGGCGACTCTAGTCAACTCCGCCTTATAGAGGCATAAGTCCGCGTGGGGCCCATTGAGAGCGGGTGTAGTGTACACTTGCATTCCCCTTTATGCTTTCTGGGAAAGACGGACGATTTAGTAGGTATTTGAGAGATGCCAGAATAACAGGTTTTCACCCTCCACAGAATGGCATTTTTCTAGGATCTAGGCTTCTCAGTCTGATCATATTTAGATAGACCCCCCCCCCCTCATACCAAAAAATCACCCTCCACAGAGTCAACCACGTGGGTGGCTGGCGTCTGTGGCACCCAGATGTAGTTATGATCCGCTGCATAATTAACTCGTAATTTGGCTAGGCGCGATGTTCGCATTGTGGGAAGTTTATTCGGGGGTGTTACACAGACACCCACGGACGGTGGCGAAATTTTATTTTTCAAATTTTTAGGGTTTTAACGGTACATGTCCGGGCTCGCGGACATCCTGTCCGTGGCCCCGGACATTAGGTCCGTAGCCATGGCCAGAAACAAAATTTGACCTAATTCTGCCTCAAAACCCCTAGTTTAGATATTTTTAATTTCCACTTTCATTTTCTGTCAAAAAATGCTAAAAAACATAAAAAAAAAGAAGCGCGCACTTAGGTTAAAACGACTCGTAATAAGCCGTAATTAAACTAAGTAGGGGAAAAACGACTTCTGGGGGTAATGAAAGTAATTGAACCCTTAAATAAGTTGAATACCAATCCCCCGAACCCGAACTCTCCATTCCTAATTTAATCTAGGTCAAAATTAGGTGGCGACTCATAATAGGTTCCAATGAGCTAACTTAGGATTTAATAATTTGTGTTATATATGACATAGTTATTAATCTTAGGTTATAAGTGGACCTAAAACCCGATCAGATCCTAATCAACTTAATCAACATAGGATAGGGTGTAAAAATCGAGGCTCACAAAATGGCACTCCACTGGGGACAAATTCTTAATATTAACTTGTTTAATTTTAAGAAAGAGGGCTTAACTGGAAAAATTGTCTATTTATGGCTTTATTACTTTGTTTGTTTACTTTTGTGCGCACTTTAATTTTCTGCACCTTTGCATCATATGAGAGCGAGGGTCCGCGCAAACCGATTTCACTCTGGGACCCGTTTGAGGGTCCCCTGTCAGGGACTCACACCTTTTTGGTGAAGTGAATAAGTGAGGGAAAAAAGGAGGGTGTCGTCTAACCACACCCCCTTATTACCTGATTTAACCCCAAGCATTTTCCTGGCAGTGTCCTTACCTAACCTTGTTTGGTCATTCAAAGACCCAACCATAGACGCACACCTTCAGGTGATGTGAAAAAAGTGGGGAAGCCCAAAGAGAATAGCGTGCAAGCCCTATTCCTTTGTGGTGACCTAGGCCCATGCCCCAAGCACCTCTCCAGATCGATCCATACCCGATTTGATTTAAACGTCTAGTGAGGACATGTTAAGTTTGTGTGGGCTTTGTTTGCTTGAATGATCGGCCCACTATCCAGCATAGAGATTGATAGGAACTTCTCCTACAACAACCTAGCCCAACCCGAATTGGCAGCTCTATTTGTTTGCGGCCCAGAGGCCCTGTTTGGTTTAATATGTGAGTCGTCTGGGCTTCGGCCCAAAAGCCTAGACTTAGGTGATTTCTCTTCTGGCCCAATTTAAATGATCCAATTAGTTCTAGGCCCATAAAAAGAAATCCACCTGAACTTGAAATAACTCACAAGTCCTGAAAATAAAATCCTTTTCAGCTTAGCAACCATCTTCTTTGACCCAAAGAAAGTTAGGCCTATTTATGATTTAGGGACCATTCCAGCCCATGTGCTTTACTTCAGGCCCAAACACATTCCGGCCCAAGGGCTCATTCTAGTCTAGGTAGACTTCTTATCCTGGCCCTAGCCCAAAACCCTAGATCTAGGTGTCACCTCTCAGGCCAAATCAAAGCCATCTATTTAGATGTCAGTTCAAATTCCAATTCACAGTCTGAAAAATACTCCTACCCAAACACCTCATTTTCTAGGTATTCTGGCTCACTTGCTTTCAGTCTAAGCCTGTCCTGGTCATCCCAACATCATTTAGCCCACTTCCTTTTGTTTTCTAATAATGGACACCTTGGAAACAGGTAGACCCAAGTCCTGAGTGTGGTCCTATCAACATGGAAGCCTAGCTCGCAATTTTGGAACAAAAGCACATGGCCACCATTGATGCCATGGAGCAGAGACATAATGTTGCCCTAGACGCCGTGGAATCCAACTACGTTGCCATTATTGAAGAGTTGAAAGCAAAGGCTCTTTCCCTCAAGTCCGAACGTCAAGCTCGGGACGAGTTAGTGGACAGGCTTCTCAACACCCTTTATGACTGCATTGAAGTTGGCTCCATTAGTGTAACACCCCTACAGGTAATCACATAATTAACTCCTAACCCGTCTCCATTACCAATACACAAGTAGTGGAAATTCCAATACAACCAGGGGTGAAACAATGCCATTAGTCACCCACGTGACTAAAAAGGCCAATCCAAACTCAAATACAACAACAATTACAATATCGGTCTGATGGGTCTAATACCGAGTACACTATACAAAATATACTTCCATTACTTAATCAATTCTCCAACTAAATACAACCTTCAATTCGATTATATACAATACAATCTCAATTCTGTACTACACTGAGTGTTTACAATTCCCAAGTCCATTAATGACCTTTCGGTCTTACAATTCCACAATACAACGAATACAATCCTTAATGAAATACCCCAAACTTAGATATGGTGTTTAAGTGATAAACTAAGGTATAATAAGGCTAAATAAGGCCTTAGAAACTTTGGGAAACAATTTTAACTGGAGAGAACACAAGGAAACACCATAAGAGCAGTTGAAGCAAAAACGTGCTCTAAGCTTGAAGAGACTTGGGTGAGCACCCAAATATCATTATTAGACCTTAGTAATATCCTAATGGTCATGTTAAATCAATTACCAATGAAATCCAAGCTCAAAAACAAGTTAAAACATAAATTGTGCTTTAAGGACTCTTAAAGCACATTTTTGAAAAATTGTCTTAGGAAGGGGTTTTAAGTGGCTAAATGCCCATGAATACTCCTTAATTAACTTTTGTACTAATTAGTACCACATTAGGAAGTCTAAATCAATGGGAAATCAAAACTTTCACAAATATGTGCACTAATTTGTGAATAGTAACCAAATAGTGACTAGTTTAGTCTTTAGTCAATTAAGTTTAGTTAGTTGGTCAAACAAGACCATGACTAGCTTAATTAAAGGGGGTGGCCGGTTTTTAAGGTGATGATTCACCACATGATCAAATAAGAAAAGAGAAGAAGAGATAAAGTAAGGTTACTATTTGCTTTTAAAAAAAGAAAATCTTACCTTTTAAGCCATCTCTCTCCTCCTTTCTTCATTCTTCATCTTCTCCACCGATTTTTGCTGCTCCTCTCTTCTTCTTTGACGTGAAGAACAACCCCATGCTTGCTCCATCTTGCTTTGACCATAACTCCTTCATCTTAGCTCCAAAACCAAAACAAAATACATATTCTTCTTAGTTAGCTCAAGCTCTCTCTTTCTATCTTTCCAAAACTTCAAGAGCTTCATTTTTGTGCCAAGCCAAACCTCCATTGGAGGAGGAAATATGAGCTTGAGGAGTCCATTAGCTTCTCTATTCTCTTAAGGTAAAGAATATGTAAGAAAATCTAGGTTTTCACCATTCTTCTTCATTACCAAAAATCTTTACTCATAGGGCTTTATTGTTATGCCTTGTTCTAGCTTGTTTTCTATTCTCCAAGGGCTAGAGGAGGTCCTTCTTGCTTCATATCCAAGCCCATTCTAAGACTCCAAGGTAAAACAATCAATTTAATACCATAAAACACATTTTAACCTAGGTTTTATTCCTTAAGGTTAGTGCATGGTTTAGTACTCATTGGAATCATTGAATATTGATTAGAACATTGGCAAGGGAAGTTTAAGTGGTGACCGAGATTGTTCAAGGAAAAAGGCTAAGGAGGAAAGTTTGTGAGCTTGTAGAAGAACAAGGTAAATTTCTTACCTTAAGGTGTTTTATTATTTAAGGCAATGGGATTTAGATATGTGATGAGTGTAGTGTAGATTTACATTGGGAAAGAGTTATAAAAACCTAGGAGAAACAATGATTATACTTGTGAACTAGTGACTAAGGAGCAGATGAGAAATGAGATAGTTTAAGAATGACAAGGTGAATTATAGGAGAATTTATATTGCAATGGGAGCCTTGTTGTGTGTATTTGCAGGTTAAAGGCGATTATTATGTGGGAAATTCAGTGTTTAAGATTTATGCATTTAAGGGCCTAAGAACCAAGTCATTTAAAGGCCTAAGTGCCAATCAATTTAAGTTTATGCACTATATTGTGATGTAGTGTAGTTTTGGTGTATGATGTGTGTAAGATGGTGTAATGAGAATTTAGGTGTTCATGGTTGTTTGATGGTGAAAAACTAAGTGTTTAAGTGTGACAACATACTAGAGAATCCATGGCAAAATTTGGTGAAGAACCTAAGTGTTTAAGATGTGTTAAGGAGATTTCATGACTAAGGAAAGTACTAGGAAATTTTAGGAGTTGTCTTGATGAAAAAGAGTGAGTTTAAGGTGTCCTTGTGAGTTAGAATGACTTAGGCATCATCATGGAGGATTAGGAATCAAATGAGAGTTTTGGGATTGTGGTTAGCAGCTATGCAAACTTAGGTTGAAAAGAGAGAGAATAATGTGTTGAAAGGAGAAGGAACAAACTTGTGAAGAAACTTCAAGTAGTTACATAAAAGAATTTTAGATGGTAGAAGATGCTTGGGAGATGATGTTATGGTGGTGAGGAAACATTTTGGCATAGTGGTTATGATAGGTATGAACCACCACTTAGAAGCCTAGTGAAAAACATTACAAGTGTTGGCATTATTACAAGGAAAATGCATAATGACTAAGGTGGATATTGGTGAGTGATTTAGTGAGTTTAGTGGAGGGCTCAAGGTGTGTTTGAAGTGCCCAAATGAGGTTAGAACATACAAGGATATATGGGGTGAAGTTGGGAGTCAAATGGGAATTTAAAAACAAAGGTCTGGAGCCGACCAACCTTAGGGACCGGACCTGCAAGGTCGGTCGAGCCCAGTTTACACTACCGGAGAAACTTTCTGGAATGGACCGACCTTGGGACCGGACTTGCAAGGTCGGTCAGGCTTGAATTTTAGGTACGGATTGAGTCTCTGGAATGGACCGACCTTGGGACCGGACTTGCAAGGTCGGTCATGTCTAAAATTTTGTACGGGGATTGGTCTCTGGAATCGACCGAACTTGAGACCGACCTTACAAGGTCGGTCGGGCTTAAATTTTCAAAGGGGAAAACTCTCGGGAATGGACCAACCTTGGGGACCGGACTTGCAAGGTCGGTCGGGGTAAAAATTTTCAACGGTAATATGTACTGGAATGGACCATCCTTGGGTAAGGTCGGTTGAGCCCAAAACATAAAAAAAAACTTTAAAACCTAAGGATGATAAATGGTTAAGTATCTAAGGTTAAGGTTGTATGAACTTAAGAGGGTATTGAATGGGAATCTTTAGGGACTAAGTGAGTTAAGTAAGGTTTAAATAACTAATGGCCTTAAAATGAATGAATGTTTTAGGTTTGTGAATTGGGACCCCGAAGAAGGCTAAACAAACGACAGTCGACGGTGAACGGTACAGTCTTTCTTGTGACCTGCTTGCTAACGAGGTGTCCCTCGGCTTGTGTGCTATCTGTTTATTTGCTATGGCTAAGACAAGATAAAGCATGCAACCGGTTATATTTGTTCTCGTTGTGAGTGTGTTTTCTTTACACTAACCCACGAGACTTGAGATTGCTACTAACTAAGCTTAGTACTTATTGAGTTAAGAAGAGGAGTTATATATTGGTATCTGTTGGTTAATACCCGATAAGGTTTAACTAACACATGGTTTGTAAGATTTTCACTAACAGGAACTTAAGGGGGGGGGGAGTGAGGAACCCGGGACTGACTCTGGTCATAAATGCTAAGGAAAGGGGGTCAGTATCTGAATCAGATCCATTCTCCACTTAAGGACTTGTCTTCGGACTTGTTGCCTAGGGTCGGTTGCTGGCTCAGCTACACTGGACTTTCCGTCTAAGGTAGGAGGCATTAAGATGGTGCAGTAGGATCACCTAAATCCTAAGACTAAGATAAGTTGTTTATTCAACCAATGGAGTTAATAGCTCATTGGCTAGGGTTGCTTTTGACCTGACATAAATAAACATTGAGGTAAAATACACCCATTCTAATTAAAGAACGGTTGTATACTGAGATTAAGATAAGGATAAGACTGAGGTAAGTTAAGGTGAATTGAAGATAAGTGGAATCCGATCTGGAGGAGGTTATTACTAACCCACTTGTTAAGGGAACGCTTGAGACATTCATTTGTGTGTGAACTATGTATGTTCATTTGTGGTTTGATGATTTATTGCATTTCATATTATGATTGTGATTCTAATCAACTTCCATGCTATCGACAATTATTCGTCGTAGCCCAGTTAGCTTGGGGGCCACGAGAGGGTCATACCAGCATTCGTGCTGACCCCCTTTGGGGGCTGTTTTTACACTTGCAGGTAAGAGGCCCATGAAGTCACACCATGAGAGTAGGAGCGGGTAGACTTAGGTTTGACTTTATTTTGAGTACGGGTTGCGCATGTGCACCCGTCTGTTGATATTTAAACTTGAGAAATGTTATGTGGTTTTTGGAGATACTTATAACTCGGTTGGTGTATGTATTTAGGATTATCGGTTGTAAATGTTTAAGAAACGGTATTTCTTGTTGTTCAGACCGTGGCAAGGTCCTGGTGTTGGTTCATTTCCGCTGTGATGTTTGTGTTTTAGTTGTTAAGTTACGGTAACCACGATTGGATTAGGGCGGGGTGTTACAAAAGTGGTATCAGAGCTTAGTTATGCTCTGATCAAGGAAATACCGGACGTAAGTGACTACCAAGTTAGGTTATGAGTTAAGACTAAGTATTGGGTTAAGGGTGTGAGCTGTTAGAGTGAGTAGAGTCTGATGACCACTAATAAGTGTGGATCGTATTTACCATCTACGGACGTTATAAATCCTTAAACCGAAACCGTTGTGGATACAAATCTAATGTGAGTTGTACTTATTCAGATGTCAGGAAGGAGAGGAGGCCGAGGCCGTGGTCGAGGCGACGAGGCTGAGATACCGGAAGGGAAGACGATCGCAGAGATCGTGGCCGCCGCATTGGGGCACATGGGCTATCAGCCTGGTGTACCCCCACCTCCACCGCCACAGCCCCGGGAACCAAACTGGGTGAAGAGTCTAGCTGACCTTCGACCCGCACACTTCAAGGGGGAGACGGATCCCGCCAAGCTCGAGGCGTACATCTTCGAGCTGGAGACCGCCTTCGAGACACTTGATGTCCCTGCTGGGATCAAGGTGCGTCTGGCTGCGTTCTACTTCAAGGGAGCAGCGGGCGATTGGTGGAAGCTGGTGAGGGCCGAGCATGTGGCCAATCCAGAGTTCGGTTGGGAGCAGTACACCGCACTACTACGAGCTAAGTACTATCCCGCCCATGTCCAGACGAAGAAGCGCCTACAGTTGGATGCGCTTAAGCAGACGGACAAGATGACGGTAGACGAGTATTACTCAGAGTTTACCGCCTTGCTTCGTCTTCTACCGGGTCTTGGATACTCAGACCAGATACTGGTGGACCGCTTCTATGGCGGGCTTAGCCATCGACTCCGCTACGGCATGGGGCCGACGAGCTATACTACCTTGCAGGTAATGAGAATGGTTGAGATATGAGTAAGTAAATGAGTAAGATTTAGACTTTGAAAAATAAGAGGAAACTAATACTTTGGAAAGCAGGAGTGCTATCATGCCGCTTCTAAGGTTGAGATAACCGTCCAGCTGAGGGACGAGAACAATGCTAAGAGAAAGAATGTCGGGAAGAACACCGAGCACCAAGGGAAAGGTGGGTACAAGAAACAGAAGTACCAGCCTCAAGCCCAGAAGAGTCAGAACCAGAAAGGAAAGGAGGAAAATGAGAAAGCTCTAGAAGAGCCACTGAAGTTGACATATGAATATGCAGCTAAGCCCCTGCGCTCAAGGGCGCCAAACGGTAAAGAAGTTAATATTGAGTGAGTTAAGAGACAATTAGCAACCGTTAAAGATATGAGTACTAATATTGTGAATGATCAGGATCTGAGACTAGTAAGGGAGCCGGTGGTGGCTACCAGCGACACTACATTTGTCAGTGGTGTCACAAGGACCACCCCGGGCTCGATTGCACGGGAAACAAGGTTTTGTGCAACTTTTGTGGGGTGTACAGACATCGAGCTTATGAATGTTTCCGGAACCCCGAGAGCAGAGCCTATAGGCCCGAGATGAAGGGCAAGGGCAGGACCGATCAGGGAGCTGGATCTGACGGTCAGAAGGCGACTCAGCCACCGGCAAACAAGAACCCACGGGTAGTCCAGAAGTCGGGACCCACACTACACATGGTGGACCGGGACAATGAGGCTGAACCCTCATCGAGGCCAGGTACCGCTATAACCATTTAGTAATAAAATTGACTGCTTACCGCATTTCATGCATGCTTGGTGAATAATTGAGTTAAGTGAGAATAAGACAAGATTAGGACTTAAGTAAGACATAACCTATTACCACCTTAGGAAACTTCAACATTTGCTATCCAATGCCTTCAACACCTAACCCGGAATACACTGACATCGAAACCCGAGACTTTCCAACCGAACAATGTCAGGTTATCCGCCAAGGTATGATTTTGTTAAGGGGATACCTGACACTGGAAGCACAAATAGCCATCATCAGGAGATGCAGTCAGTTAGGAGTGGGACCGGGAGGTTTTTATACACCGGAATACCCAGTGGGAGCAATGATGAAGTTAAAGATGATGAGCTTAGGCAAGGATTGGAATCCATACGCCAAGACTTACCAAACCATGAGGGCACGAGATGGAGTCTCACCACCAGAAATACCCGAAGAGTTCCATCCAGTTATTACACAAGTCGTGGAGATCGCTCAGTAGTTGGAAGCTGACCCGATTCCGGACATACGAGCAGACATCTGCATTATAAACTTCTACGAGAAAGATGAGAGACTTGGACTACACCAGGATAAGGACGAGACAGCGGAATCTCTCAAAATGGGGATACCCGTGGTGTCTTGGTCCATTAGAGATGACGCTGAATTTTTATACGGCAAGCAGAAGCGTGCGGACCGTGCTAATAAGTTAATACTTAAGTCAGGGGATGTATTAGTACTGGGGGGAGAATCAAGGATGCTGTACCATGGGATTAAGAGAATCAAGCTGAATACAGTACCGTCAGCGGTAATCAATGCGACGCATATGAGACCAGGGAGGTTAAACCTAACCTTTAGACAATATTAGCCATGTAACGTATTAAGTATGAAGTAAGGATTGATATGTAAGAAAGAAGCACATGTTGTAAACATGATGGTTATGAATAAAATAACAGTGTTGTTCATATTAATTGTTACAACTCTTGTTATACCATCATTACTCATGAAAGCTTGTGAAATACAATTAGGTTATGGACTCGGTACGGAAGGTGCGCTAAGCATACTTATAGAGGCACAGGCTGGCGCAAGCGGTATTATCCTCACCGGCACCTTTCTGATTAATGGGATTGAGGCATCCATTCTCTTCGACTCAGGGGCCTCGCATACCTTTATCTCGGCATCGTTTGCGAGAAGGTTGGGGCTAGACGCTGATGAGCTACCCGACTTCACGGTTACGCTCCTGTCTAAGGAGAAGGTTCGTTGCACTCGCTACTATCGAGCAGCCATCGTCAGAATTATGGGGGAAGATTTTCTGGTCAGTTTCATTGAGTTCAAAGAGTTGGGATTTGATGTTATTTTTGGGATGAACTGGTTGGAGTGGCATAAGGGTCGTATCCTCTGCGCCGAGCATAGGCTGCTACTCAAGAGTCCATCTGGGGTAACCATATCATACCGCCGGAGGCCCAGAGAGCCTTCGACCAAGATCATATCCGCAATGGCGATGTATAAGGAGTTGAGGTGGAAGGAAAAAGTGTACCTCTGCTATGTCCAGGACATAGAGAGAGACCCCGAGTTTGACCCTGACTTACCGGTAGTGTCGGAGTTCCCCGATCTCTTTCCACGGGAACTGCCCGGCATGCCACCCACTCGGGAGGTAGAGTTCACCATCGAGCTGCTACCAGGAACCGGACCGATAGCCAAGGCACCATACCGTATGGCTCCGGCAGAAATGAATGAGTTGAAAGAGCAGTTAAAAGACTTGCTAGATAGGGGATTCATCAGACCGAGTGTATCACCTTGGGGAGCTCCAGTTCTCTTCGTGAAGAAGAAGGATGGTAGTCTCGGCCTCTGCATTGACTACAGAGAGTTGAATGCAGTGACAGTGAAGAATAAGTATCCACTACCCCGCATTGACGATCTGTTCGATCAGTTGAAAGGGGCATCCATGTTTTCTAAGATTGATCTCAGATCGGGGTATCATCAAATAGCCATTATGGAGGGAGATATTGAGAAGACGGCATTCCGGACACGATACGGCCACTATGAGTTTACAGTGATGCCGTTCGGTTTGTCGAACGCACCGGCGAAATGTATGGATCTGATGAACCGCTTGTTCCGGGAGCAGCTGGACAAGTCAGTTGTGGTATTCATCGATGGCATTCTGATATATTCGAAATCAAGGGCTGAGCATGAGGAACATCTGAGGAGAGTATTAGAGATACTGAGGGAGAACCAGTTATATGCTAAATTCTCAAAATGCGAGTTTTGGCTTGACCAAGTCTCATTCTTGGGTCATGTTATTTCAGATGCTGGGATCTCAGTGGATCCAGCAAAGATAGATACTGTACGTACTTGGCCAAGACCGAAGACTGTTACCGACATCCGGAGCTTTCTCGGTCTGGTAGGTTACTACTGGAGGTTTGCCAAGGATTTCAGCAAGGTCGTGAAGCCGATGACCAGTCTGATGAAGAAGGATGCACCGTTCGTTTGGACGGATGACTGTGAGATCTCATTTCAGAGTTTGAAGGACTCACTGACCACTACATCAGTTCTGACCATTCCAGACGGTACGGAGGGCTTTGAGGTTTACTGTGACGCATCCGACAGAGGGCTGGGCTGCGTGCTCATGCAACATGGCAAGGTGGTGGCATATGCCTCACACCAGTTGAAGAAACATGAGGAGAACTAGCCCACGCATGATTTAGAGCTGGGAGCTGTAGTCTTCGCTTTGAAGATATGGCGCCACTATTTATACGGGGTTAGTGTGACGATCTGCACCGATCATAAGAGCTTGAAATATACATTTAACTCAGAAGGAGTTGAATCTCTGACAAAGGAGATGGTTGGAGTTTTTGAAGGACTATGACATTGACCTCCAGTACAAAGAAGGGAAGGCCAATGTTGTAGCGGACGCCCTGAGCCGTCGAGCACACTCACTCCAATCGCTAGTCTCTTTCTCCAGCTTGGTTGATGAGGTGCGAGAGGCTCAGAGGACAGATGTGTATATGAGGGAGGTCAGACAAAAGCTGACAGATGGTACCTTTAAGAGTTAGAAATATGATTTCAGACTTCATGATGATGATCTGATGAGAGTGAAGGGCCGGTTATGCATACCACGGGGCAACACAGATCTGAGAGACCGTATACTTAGGGAATCACACTGCTCTTTAGTTTCCATCCATCCGGGAGCCTCTAAGATGTATAAGGACATGAAGAGATACTTCTGGTGGTTGGGGATGAAGGCAGATGTTACCGAGTTCATCTTGAGGTGTCTCACATGCCAGAAGGTGAAATTCAAGCACCGACGACCGGGCGGAATGGTACAGTCGATGCCAGTTCCGGAGTGAAAGTTTCATGATATCTCCATGGACTTCGTAGTTGGACTCCCACCTGCTAAGGGAGGTCTCAACATGATATGGGTGGTGGTGGATCGCCTTACCAAAGTAGCCCGATTCATATCGATGAAGGATACTTGGAAGGTGACCAAATTAGCTGAGTTGTTTGAGAAGGAAGTTATGAGACATCACGGGATACAGAAGACCATAGTGTCAGATAGAGATACCAGATTCCTTTCGAGGTACTGGAGAGCTACTAGATAAGCGTTGGGTACAGAACTGAAGTTGAGTACCGCGTTCCATCCTCAGACAGATGGTCAGACTGAGTGTACGATTCAGACACTCGAGGACAGGCTGAGGGCATGTGCCTTAGACTTCCAGGGCAGTTGGATTGACAAGTTGCACCTGATCGAGTTTTCATACAACAGCAGCCATCACGCTTCGATCAAGATGACACCTTTTCATGCGTTGTACGGTAGACCGTGTCGTACACCGCTTTGCTGGGATGAGTCGAGTGAGACAGTCATTATAGGACCAGAATACTTAGAACAAGTTCATGCTGAAGTTCAGCAAATCAGAGGGAATATGAAAGCTGCTCAAGATAGGTAGAAGTCGTATGCTGATGTTCGACGACGAGACCTAGAGTTCGCAGTTGGCGACCGGGTATTTTTGAGTTTCACCGATGAAGGGTGTATTCAGATTTAGGCAGAAGGGCAAATTGAGTCCGAAGTTTGTTGGTCCTTATGAGATTACGGAGCGGGTGGGCCCAGTTGCTTACAGGTTGAATTTACCTGTTGAGCTGGGTAAAGTGCATGATGTTTTTCATGTTTCACAGCTAAAGAAATACATGCACCATCCCTCCCATGTATTAGAGCCTGAGAGGTTGACTTTAAAACCAAATATGAGATCAGTGGAGATTCCTCAGAGAATCTTGGATAGTAAGACTAGAGACACTTGCCATAAGTCAGTATGACTGGTGAAGGTTCTCTGGTCTAACCAAGATGTCGAAGAGGCCACGTGGAAATTATAGGATAAGATGAGGTCAAAGTACCCTTCTTTGTTTACCGACTAGATCGTCTGTATAGGGTACAGGGCGTACCCCTTTTTAAGGGGGGTAGAGCTTCCTCGCTTTTGAGTTAGTAAACGAACATGTTTGTCGTTTTGTTTGGTTGGTGTAAGATGTGGTTTGTGTAAGTTTATGTAAGTGGTTACACTTGTGGTAAGTTTACGATATGTATAGTACTTATGTATTGTACTTGTGGAAGATCTTTGAGTCTTGAGGTGTGTGAAATGAATGTAAGATATGGTATTAAGATTAAGGAAATTGAGTACCGTGAATGATTAAGTACATATGTGAACATTGGGGACAAAGTTCTTTTAAGGGGGGTAGATTGAAATACCCCAAACTTAGATATGGTGTTTAAGTGATAAACTAAGGTATAAGAAGGCTAAATAAGGCCTTAGAAACTTTGGGAAACAATTTTAACCATAGAGAACACAAGGAAACACCATAAGAGCAGTTTAAGCAAAAACGTGCTCTAAGCTTGGAGAGACTTGGGTGAGCACCAAAATGTCATTCTTAGACCTTAGTAATATCCTAATGGTCATGTTAAATCAATTACCAAAGAAATCAAAGCTCAAAAACAAGTTAAAACACAAATTATGCTTTATGGACTCTGAAAGCACATTTTTGAAAAATTGTCTTAGAAATGGGTTTTAAGTGGCTAAATGCCCATGAATACTCCTTAATTAACTTTTTACTAATTAGTATCACATTAGGAAGTCTAAATCAATGGGAAATCAAAAATTTCACAAATATGTGCACTAATTTGTGAATAGTTACCAAATAGTGACTAGTTTAGTCTTTAGTGAATTAAGTTTAGTTAGTTGGTCAAACAAGACCATGACTAGATTAATTAAAGGGGGTGGACGGTTTTTAAGGTGATGATTCACCACATGATCAAATAAGAAAAGAGAAGAAGAGATAAAGTAAGGTTACTATTTACTTTTTAAAAAAGAAAATCTTACCTTTTAAGCCATCTCTCTCCTCCTTTCTTCATTCTTCATCTTCTCCACCGATTTTTGCTGCTCCTCTCTTCTTCTTTGACATGAAGAACAACCCCATGCTAGCTCCATCTTGCTTTGACCACAACTCCTTCATCTTAGCTCCAAAACCAAAACAAAATACATATTCTTCTTAGTTAGGTCAAGCTCTCTCTTTCTATCTTTCCAAAACTTCAATAGCTTCATTTTGGTGCCAAGCCAAACCACCATTAGAGGAGGAAATATAAGCTTGAGGAGTCCATTAGCTTCTCCATTCTCTTAAGGTAAATAATATGTAAGAAAATCTAGGTTTTCACCATTCTTCTTCATTACCAAAAATCTCTACTCATGGGGCTTCATTGTTATGCCTTCTTCTAGCTTGTTTTCTATTCTCCAAGGGCTAGAGGAGGTCCTTCTTGCTTCATATCCAAGCCCATTCTAAGACTCCAAGGTAAAACAATCAATTTAATACCTTAAAGCACATTTTAACCTAGGGTTTATTCCTTAAGGTTAGTGCATGGTTTAGTACTCATTGGAATCATTGAATATTGATTAGAACATTGGCAAGGGAAGTTTAAGTGGTGACCAAGATTGTTCAAGGAAAAAGGCTAAGGAGGAAAGTTTGTGAGCTTGTAGAAGAACAAGGTAAATTTCTTACCTTAAGGTGTTTTATTGTTTAAGGGAATGGGATTTAGATATGTGACGAGTGTAGTGTAGAGTTTACATTAGGAAAGAGTTATAAAAACCTAGGAGAAACAATGATTATACTTGTGAACTTGTGACTAAGGAGCAGATGAGAAAGGCGATAGTTTACGAATGACAAGGTGAATTATAAGAGAATTTATATTGCAATGGGAGCCTTGTTATGTGTATTTGCAGGTTAAAGGCGATTATTATGTGGGAAATTCAGTGTTTAAGATTTATGCATTTAAGGGCCTAAGTGCCAAGCAATTTAAGTTTATGCACTATATTGTGATGTAGTGTAGTTTTGGTGTATGATGTGTGTTATGATGGTGTAATGAGAATTTAGGTGTTCATGGTTGTTTGATGGTGAAAAACTATGTGTTTAAGTGTGACAACATACTAGAGAATCCATGGCAAAATTTGGTGAAGAACCTAAGTGTTTAAGATATGTTAAGGAGATTTCATGACTAAGGAAAGTACTAGGAAATTTTAGGAGTTGTCTTGATGAAAAAGAGTGAGTTTAAGGTGTCGTTGTGAGTTAGAATGACTTAGGCATCATCATGGAGGAATTAGGAATCAAATGAGAGTTTTGGGATTGTGGTTAGCACCTATGCAAACTTAGGTTGAAAAGAGAGAGAATAATGTGTTGAAAGGAGAAGGAACAAACTTGTGAAGAAACTTCAAGTAGTTACATAAAGGAATTTTAGATGGTAGAAGATGCTTGGGAGATGATGTTATAGTGGTGAGGAAACATTTTGGCATAGTGGTTATGATAGGTATGAACCACCACTTAGAAGTCTAGTGAAAAACATTACAAGTGTTGGCATTATTACAAGGAAAATGCATAATGACTAAGGTGGATATTGGTGAGTGATTTAGTGAGTTTAGTGGAGGGCTTAAGGTGTGTTTGAAGTGCCCAAATGAGGTTAGAACATAGTACGATATATGGGATGAAGTTGGGAGTCAAATGGGAATTTAAAAACAAAGGTCTAGAGCCGACCGACCTTAGGGACCGGACCTGCAAGGTTGGTCGAGCCCAGTTTACACTATCGGAGAAACTTTCTGGAATGGACCAACATTGGGACCGGACTTGCAAGGTCGGTCGGGCTAGATTTTTAGGTACGGATTGAGTCTCTGGAATGGACCGACCTTGGGACCGGACTTACAAGGTCGGTCAGATCTAAAATTTTGTACGGGGATTGGTCTCTGGAATCGACCGAACTTGGGACCGACCTTGACAAGGTCGGTCGGGCTTAAATTTTCAAAGGGGAAAACTCTCGGGAATGGACCGACCTTGGGGACCAGACTTGCAAGGTGGTCGGGGTAAAAATTTTCAACGGTAATATGTACTGGAATGGACCGACCTTGGGTAAGGTCGGTCGAGACAAAAACATAAAAAAAAAACTTTAAGACCTAAGGATGATAAATGGTTAAGTATCTAAGGTTAAGGTTGTATGAACTTAAGAGGGTATTGAATGGGAATCTTTAGGGACTAAGTGAGTTAAGTAAGGTTTAAATAACTAATGGCCTTAAAATGAATGAATGTTTTAGGTTTGTGAATTGGGACCCCGGAGAAGGTTAAACAAACGATAGTCGATGATGAACGGTACAGTCTTTCTTGTGACCTGCTTGCTAACGAGGTGTCCCTCGGCTTGTGTGCTATCTGTTTATTTGCTATGGCTAAGAGAAGATAAAGCATGCAACCGGTTATATTTGTTCTCGTTGTGAGTGTGTTTTCTTTACACTAACCCACGAGACTTGAGATTGCTACTAACTAATCTTAGTACTTATTGAGTTAAGAAGAGGAGTTATATAATGGTATCAGTTGGTTAATGCCCGATAAGGTTTAACTAACACATGGTTTGTAAGATTTTCACTAACTGGAACTTAAGGGGGGGAGTGAGGAACCCGGGACTGACTCCGGTCATGCATGCTAAGGAAAGGGGGTCGGTATTTGAATCAGATCTGTTCTACACTTAAGGACTTGTCTTCGGACTTGTTGCCTAGGGTCGGTTGCCGGCTCAGCTACACTGGACTTTCCGTCTACGGTAGGAGGCATTAAGATGGTGCGGTAGGATCACCTAAATCCTAAGACTAAGATAAGTTGTTTATTCAACCAATGGAGTTAATAGCTCATTGGCTAGGGTTGCTTTTGACCTGACATAAATAAACATTGAGGTAAAATACACCCATTCTAATTAAAGAAAGGTTGTATACTGAGATTGAGATAAGGGTAAGACTGAGGTAAGTTAAGGTGAACTGAGGATAAGTGGAATCAGATCTGGAGGAGGTTATTACTAACCCACTTGTTAAGGGAAGCTTGAGACGTTCATTCGTGTGTGAACTATGTATGTTCATTTGTGGTTTGATGATTTATTGCATTTCATATTATGATTGTGATTCTAATCAACTTCCATGCTATCGACAATTAGTCGTCGCAGCCCCGTTAGCTTGGGGGCCACAAGAGGGTCGTACCAGCATTCGTGCTGACCCCCTTTGGGGGCTGTTTTTACACTTGCAGGTAAGAGGCCCATGAAGTCACACCATGAGAGTAGGAGCGGGTTGACTTAGGTGGGACTTTATTTTGAGTACGGGTTGCGCATGTGCACCCGTCTGTTGATGTTTAAACTTGAGAAATGTTATGTGGTTTTTGGAGATACTTATAACTCGGTTGGTGTATGTATTTTGGATTATCGTTGTAAATGTTTAAGAAACGGTATTTCTTGTTGCTCAGACCGTGGCAAGGTCCTGGTGTTGTTTCATTTCCGCTGTGATGTTTGTGTTTCAGTTGTTAAGTTACGGTAACCACGATTGGCTTAGGGCGGGGTGTTACACTTAAACAACTACCCATGCTTAATAACAACCGTCCTACTCTCGAACGGTGACCAGCTTCAATGTACTTTGAAAATAAAAACGATGCCCCTAGGGGCTCAGCAAAATTACTGCATATGACTTCCGCATACCTCGCGTACTAGCGAGGGTACGCCGACTATGAAATACCCCAAACCTTAATATGTTAATTAATTATGTAATTATGATTTTCCAAGGCTAATTAAGTCCTTAAGATCATTGGTGAAGAAATAAAAACCAAAAAGAAAAAGGAAATGCGTAAAAGTCACAAAACGTGAAAATGCGTATTTAATTATATTAGGAGGTATATAACCTTCACTGGGGTTATAAATATATTTGTGTACCCTAATTACACACTAAGAACATGTGGGAAAAATTCCAGAAGAAAAAGATCCAAATAATGCGTTAAAACGCTAATGGAGTCTTAAAACGCGTTTTTCGAGAAAACCTGAAAACGTGACTTAAACAGTCAAATGACCCCGTAAAAATTATAGTTCACCAAATAACTATAAATGAATATTAATGGAAGCTTAAGAGCCATTAAAAGTAAAGAAACGAGAATATTCCGGAAAACGGGCCCGGTTGGTGAATAGTGCTAAAACCGGGTAAATTAACGAGTGTTTCCTGTAAAAGACGAAAAACACTCCAGCTTACATATATATGTGGGCCGGTTTTAATTAGTGAGACAGCCCTCACACACACATTAAGCTAGTAAAGAAAGAAAGAAAAGAAAAAGAAGGAAAAAGTAAAAAAGTAGAAAAGGTAAGTACCGCTCTCTCTCCTCTCATCTCTTTCTTTCCTTTTCTCTTTCCTCCCTCTCTTTCTCCCAGCCGGATCCTTCCTCCTCCCCAAGCTGCCGATTTTTCTTCTTCTTCTCCAATGGCTTCTGGCCATTTTCTTCCTTGCCCAAGCTTCCTCCAAGCTCTAAATCCAAAACAAATTACATATTTGGACTCCCCTCATCCCCCTATACACTTCTCTCTTTTCAAAATACAAAAATGAAGAAGTTCATCTCCATGGGTTTTCCCCATTTGAAGAGAAAATGGCATCAATGGGTAGCTCGTAGTCTCTTCTCTCTTCTAAGGTAAAAATCTCTAAGAAAAATCTCACTTTCCTCCACCCATTTGTGCTAGCCGATTTTGCCTATCTTATACCTTGTTTTATTCTTGTTTTTGATCTTCAAATCAACCCACCAATGGTGGTGGAATTCCCCTTTTGATTCATGGGTGAAAGCCCTCTTAAAGAGCTCCAAAAAGGTAACCCTAGCTTTTGTGCTCTAAGCCCTTTTCATTGAATTAGAATATTTCTAAGGGTTTAGAAGTGTTATTGAAATTCATTTTGTGTTCTTGGATATTGGGTTGGGGTTTGGAAACCCCATCGCCCAATTTGACCGAAATGGAGAGAGGAGGAGGAAGGGAGCAAAATATGTCTCATAAGAATTTAAGGTAAGAGAACCCACCTTAATGCTAATTTAATGTGTTTAAGGTTTTTGGGATGGGTTAAATTGAATAATAAGCCCAAAGTTATAAGAAATAATGTGTTGGTTGTGTTTAGGAAGAACTTGTGAATTTAATTGTGAATTGAGGGCCTTGGTGCCAAATGATTTGAGGCTTATGGTTATATTGTGTTTAATGAAATTTTGAGTAAATGTTATGTGCTGGTAGGACCCTTATGGGTGTGGCAAGATTATGAATGTAAATTGATGTGAATTGATGGATTGGAATGTGTTAGGTTTATGGGGAGGTTATGGCGAAATTTTGGTAGAAAAATAAGTGTTTTAAGATGACTTAGTGAATTGGAGGACCTAGGTGTTTGTAGTGTTGAGTAGAGTGTAGTGGTAGCCTTAAATTGGTATTTGGGAAACTAGAATGAGAAGGGTAAAATCTGTAGCAATTTACATATGAGAAGCTTAGAAATGCTAGAAAAGAGTTAGTGTTTATAACTTGTGAGACAAGGAGTGAACTTCGGTTTTTGAAGTGTATTGGTCTAAGAATGTATTAGGGTGGTGAGTAAGTGATTTGGTAAGGTTGGTGGAAGGTTGTGAAACATTTGAAGAAGTTTTAAATGCACTGTTGTGCATAATGCAACAGAGGGAATAGAAAAAATTGTAGAAATGGACAAGGATTAAATGGTGAGTTGACCAATGATTTGAAGAGGTTTAGAGCATGTTTTAGTGTGTTTAAACTTGTAGAAAACATGTGGAAAGTTTAGGAAATGATTGGAGGTGAATTAGGGGTTGAAAAGAGGTCAAAAACTGTCAATTTAAACACCTACAGACATGGTCTGGGTTTGTAAACAAGTACACAAACCCGAACCACGTCAAAAACGTGCCAGAAACACATCCCATCATGTGGTCCGGGTTTGAATCCAAGTACACATACCCGGACCAAGGCAATTTCTACACAGAATGTAATTTCCGGGATTGGTCCAGGTTTGAAACCCCGGACACAAACCCGGACCAGTCTAAAAATGCTCCAGAATGTGTTTTTAAGTGCTGTTATGATGGGGAAGTGAATGATAATGGTTTTAGATGACGATTAGGCCTTGTTTGGTGAGTTTTAAAGGCCATTGGAAGTATAAACAAGTATGAGAGTGAATGTGTAAGTTGTGAACTTAGGATCACATAAATAAGTTAAGGATAACGGGTTAACAGGGTTAAGCACGGGAGTAATTGAAGTTTACATACCGTAAGATTTTGTTGTTTATAAAACAATTCAATAATAATACTAGTTGTTCGGAAACTACCCGGGAAACGTGTGGTGACGCGTTGGAGTGAATCCTCGGGGACACGGTAGAGTAACCCACGGTGTAAGGTATGGTTTTCTTGCAACCTGTGTCCTACCGGGTTACACCGGCTTGTATGCCAATGTGTTTTTCTGAATGTTTGCCACCTTATAAGATAAAACCATGTAATGAGTTTATAGTAATTCATTCGTGTGGCGTATTTAGTTCCGATACCGTTTAACCTCAAATGTGTGTTAACCCGTAGCTAACCTACTCTAGGATCAGATAAGAGATCGGTATTCGGATAAAACGTCCCAACCTATGGGAACGTTCTAACTACGACTATCAGTGTGTTAATTGTATAATGTGGTTATGTGTGGTGTGTGTTTCCCTTTGTAGTATGCCGTTATCTAATGACGGTTGTTGTTCATCTATGATGATGGTATAATACCTTCCTCGGTTGTTTGACTTAGTTGTAACACCTTATGGTGTCATGTTGTGATAAGCTCCATAAGGGAACTTCTAATTAAAGTATATTATGGGGGTTGAGAAATCCGGGGTGTCCCGGTCGTCCACGTGTGTTTGGGAGTTGGTATTTATAGCTGAATTAACTCCCTCTCTGTTTGGGTTGTTTTCCTTCTTGGATTACAATCACCCACAAGTCTAATAAGAGACTTTCCTAGCTTAATTATTATTCGGGGATAGGGGGATATGTGTATGGTGTGATCGGGCCTATATTAAAGCCGACACATCTAAGTAAAGTAAATGTGTACGGTGTGTTCGGACCTATATTTTATCCGACACACCGTAAGGAAAGTTACGTTCTCTAAGAAGAACGGTGTTACGTTGTGTATATGTTATTACGTGATGGGTGTTGATATGTTTGTGTACGTTGATTACCGAAATTAACCCGGTGTTAATAAAGAGATAATTAAGTATAACCCGATTAAATGGTTATGTGTCGTCTAACAAGGAATAGCTCCATTAAGGTAGAACTCTCAAGGGTCAGGGAACACAATAACGTGATCTAACCAATGTGATGTGTTAACCTTATGTTTGTATCCTTTTTATTGGATGTGTGTGTTAATTATAAGCATGATATGTGTTTAAAGTTTCTATGTATGATTTAAAAATAATCAACCACATGCTTAGACGACAATTAGTTGTGTGGCCCGGTAGTATGCGGGCTGCACGATTACCATACCAGCAAAGGTGCGGAGCCCCTTTAAGGCCTCCCATACTTTTCAGGTACAATGGAGCTGACAGCCGTTTGAGAGTAGGACGGGGTAGCTGTTTATACATGGATAGTTATTTAGTGGTTTATGTGTTCGTAAGTAGTGTAGAACTGAAGTGTGACATTGGTAATGAAATGAATTAGACTCGGTACAGTTGTAATGTAAATGTAAAATGTATTTGTTTCAGTTTAGCAGCGGTTGGTAATGTAAATGTGTTTACTCGGTTTAGCTAAGAAGTGGAATTGTAATGTATAACGCTCGGGAATCTGGTCCATCAGACCGGTACATCGTGTAAGTAATAGCCTTGTTTGCCACGTGGGTGGCTAACGGCGTGTAACACCCAATGGAATAAGTTAGATGTCGAGTTGTATTTCCGCTGCTAATTGTTGTTAAGTATGGTGTTTGTAGTTGGGGTGTTACAAAAAGTAGTATCAGAGCGAAGTACTGGAAATACCGAGCTTAGGAAGTACCGAGTTAGGAATTTAATATTTGGGTTTAAGGGTTGAGCGATAGCGTGAGAGATACGCAAGTTAGGAACTACCAGTGTTTACTAGATACCTACAACATCCTTCCCGCCCTCCGCAACCCCCGTTTTATAACTCGGGAAAGAACGCCAGAGAGATGGAAAGTCCTCTCAGACTCGGGACAAACCCGATCTGGCTGTTATGAATTATTTGTGTAGGAACCAAAACCTGTCATACGGTAGATTCCAAAAAACTGGGAATCCTGGAGACGGTTCCTGTTTTAACAATTTTACCCGCACTTAATAGCGGAGAATTGAAGAATCCTACCTACTGGAGAATGGAATTTCCGGCAGCATGGGTCGACATGCTTGACAGTCGAGAGAACCATGAATAACCATTAAGAAGGAACGCATTAACCGTACAATGAAGCAGAAAGGTGAAGTAATAGAACCCGAGACACATGTCTGCGGGACCACAATTGTTAAATAATTCTGACCATGGTATAGTAACCGACTAAGGAAACTAGTCGAGGTGGGATGATTCCAAACCTACAGCGTGCAAGAGTTTACAATACCTGATTAACAAGTTCAGACCGTTATGAAGACGTTTATGAAACATACCCCAATAGGACTATAACGTAGTGCCTAAACGAGAGTCATGTCTCGACAACCACGGTAGATGTGTGGAAGCGAGACACAAGGAAAAGCACAGAGTTAAGTGAATAGGGGTCTCCGAGAGTGGAGAGGCACCCTGACTAATGATCATCATGTTAAGACAATGAGAAGTGCCTAAAAGATTTATTACCAAGCCTATAAGAGCAAGGAAGGAGCCAATAAGGCTACCGAGTACGGTGTGGTTAAAAGTAGTACCGTAACCAGTATGTGTTGAACCGATAACCAACCAGCGTGGCGCACTTGCCATGGCAAGTGCTGCTATAACGGGGCTATTCGGAAAATTTTAATGACTATGAAGTACTTAGTAGAGTACCGTATTGGTGAATGAAGTGATTATAGAATCAAGAATCCAAGAATTTGAAGAGTGAAACCTGGAAGGGCTTAGCGGCCTAACCATTATATTTGAGGATACACCAGTCAGCGGGAAGCTAGACTTGGTCAAGGAATGAATACATTTCAAATACCGTGAAGAATATTCTTTTAAACTAACCCTTCTTTCAAACTCATACTTATTTCAAACCCTCTTTCAAAACCAAATTTTCTTCCAAACTTATGCTATTTCAAGCCTTCTTTTAAACCCAATTTCTCCTAAACCTCAGATGTTCCTTAAAACCAAACCGGAGGACCCACACAGTAGGTAAGTTATACCTAGTTCAACTTGAATAATCTTAGAACAATCCTACAACCCGAGGGTATTAACCCGAGGGAAGGAATCCAGTTCATACTAAATACAGATAGTGGATAAATTTCCTTTGATCAAGTTCGGGAGGCACTAAACGTGCATTGTCATAATACGTTATAAGAGGAGTTGACAATAGAGTACTTCACATAGGCGTGTGACGGACACTACCAGTGTACAAAAATAAAATGTGGGATGACCGCACTCCGATAGGAGCTTGCGGGCCTGACAGACGTACTTATAGGTTAGTCGGGTAAGTAGCAATGTATCAGTAGGGTACCCCACATATGTATATGAGTAGAGTCAGGAACATAGGAAGTAGTCGACTCCATACTACGGTCAGCAGTAAAAGTTAAACAAGAGCAACAAATTGCCAAGAATGGTTGAAGTAAAGGAACCCAGTTAAGTTAACGAGACTAAAAGAATTAGTGAATTCATTTCAAGGAAATGTCTATGAGTCAAGAAGCGTGGAGCGCACTGACTAGTAAGTAAAGACATCTCATATGTCTCAAGAATCCCGAGGAATAAAACATGATAGCTGGAACAAATACCCAGTCCATACATAGTGAGGCCAATGCCAAATATGGACGCGTTAATGTGCAACGAACGGGATGAAACTCCCGGAATGATCACCTAGACTACCAGGGAATATCGATCTTCACAGAAGAGGATAGTAAACCCAGTAAAGAACGCAAAGCGATGTAGTTAACTAAACGCATACAAGCCAGATGTAATGGCATAACCTAGTAACACCCAGGAGCTGTCCTGAAGGGTGTTTGGGTCAACAATTGTTGAACGAAATGTCGTGATAGAAATACAAGAGTTGAAGTTAATACCCAGTTTAAACATAAGTCATCAGGAGGTAAAACGGACATTCTTGAGGGGCATCCCATATAAGGAAGCGTGATGCAACGGCCTTGTCAGGGAGCCCAAATACAACCTCCGAACCATGTGATGGTGTACGGAGAAGTAAAAAAATTTGTGTGAACAGCCTATAATGAGCAGAGCTCGAGGCAATGAGGCTTATAAGCCACAGACCAAATGTGTTATGCACATTTAATTGATTACGAAAGTTTATGTTGTACAAGTGAATAGAGCGGAGAATGAACCACTGCTTTAAGAGTGGGGATACCTCTCGATATGGTGAAACCACAGGAGCGGTAGTTATGTGAACCAAGTTCAAGAAATATTGGATTGACCATATTGTTATTACCCAAGAAGGATTTGAATAAGAATAATACGAATAGAAGCGTTTGTACCAGTTGTGGAGAGTAGTAAGTTTAATAGCAACCACCATAGGTGTGTGATGCTAAGTGTAGAGTGAACAACGCTCAAGGAGCATAAAGACTCGTGGAATAGCGTATTTAGTAGTCATCCAAATGAATGAAGAACCATAATACAAATGATGGAAGTATATGTGCGGAAGCTAATATGAAAGTGGATGCCATGTAAGTTAGTGTTGTACAAGAAGTAAGGACATGGTGCGCAGCAAGCGACCAATACATGTGAATAAATCACACAATAATATGGAGTTGATGAATAAAGATGGTAGACAGACCGGGCAACAAGGAAATAATGTTCATTGCTATTGCAATCGCATAAGAGATTTACTGCCAAGGGTTTACGCCTCTGCACTCTGTATGACTGAGTGTTTTGGTATTGCACTTGCGCAGTAATGATCGAGTGGGATAGCTAGGAATTTGGGGATGTTAACTGTGGTAGAAGTAGAAAGAGGCTTATAACGCTATAAGCACCGAGGCATAGGAAATGCAAGGTCGTTCCAATGAGAGAATACTTGCACAGAACCAAATGTGGAGGCATGATTAGCAATAAGTGACTGCAGTAACACGGAATACCAAATATCGGTATGGAATATACCTCAAGTGTGGGAAATAACCGAGAGAGCACTACACATTAGGTAGTAGCTCAACCTCAACCGACAGTAAGTCGGAAGAAATCAAATTAACCATCGTGAAATACATAGCGGTATACATAGTAAACTATCGTAGAAGTGGATAGAAATTCTGTAACCCACCGAATATGCTCACGGTAAGAGATACCACACGTTGGTTGAGAAACCATTCTTCACAAGATGAAGGTGATAAATGGGAAATGTACTATACATTATGAAAAATGAATGGGGCAAAATAGCCTCCAAAGTTATCAGAGTCGCGCAGCAGAAGCTAGTGAGCCAATGATTCGAATGTTGAATATGCATGGTGAATATGATAAATGGATAATTATTAACGCCTAGAAGCCTCACAGGCCAGAACCAAAACCGATTATGAGTTAAACAAACTGTAATGAGAATTCATGGTTTAAGGACTAAACCGCCAATAAGGTAAAGTCCTCTGACTGGAACACATTGTATAATAAACCGCATGGAAGTTAAAACACTTCACGACCATGGAATATTTTAAACCAATGTTAAGTAATAACATATGGTAGATTACGCGGGCGTAATCCCTTTTATGGGGGGTAGAATGCAAAAACAAAACACTTAGTGAATGTTTACTGAAATACCCCAAACTTAGATATGGTGTTTAAGTGATAAAATAAGGTATAAGAAGGCTAAATAAGGCCTTAGAAACTTTGGGAAACAATTTAAACCAAAGGAAACATCATAAGAGCAGTTTAAGCAAAAACGTGCTCTAAGCTTGGAGAGACTTGGGTGAGCACCCAAATAATATTTTTTGACCTTAGTAATATCCTAATGGTCATGTTAAATCAATTACCAAAGAAATCCAAGCTCAAAAACAAATTAAAACACAAATTGTGCTTTAAGGACTATTAAAGCACATTTTTGAAAAATTGTCTTAGAAAGGGGTTTTAAGTGGCTAAATGCCCATTATTACTCCTTAATTAGCTTTTGTACTAATTAGTATGACATTAGGAAGTCTAAATCAATGGGAAATAAAAAATTTCACAATTATGTGCACTAGTTTGTGAATAGTAACCAAATAGTGCCTAGTTTAGTCTTTAGTCAATTAAGTTTAGTTAGTTGGTCAAACAAGACCATGACTAGCTTAATTAAAGGGGAGTGGCCGGTTTTTAAGGGGATGATTCACCACATGATCAAATAAGAAAAGAGAAGAAGGTATAAAGTAAGGTTACTATTTGCTTTTAAAAAGAAAATCTTACCTTTTAAGCCATCTCTCTCCTCCTTTCTTCATTCTTCATCTTCTTCACCAATTTTTGTTGCTCCTCTCTTCTTCTTTGACGTGAAGAACAACCCCCATGCTAGCTCCATCTCACTTTGACCATAACTCACTCATCTTAGCTCCAAAACCAAAGCAAAATACATATTCTTCTTAGTTAGCTCAAGCTCTCTCTTTCTATCTTTCCAAAACTTCAAGAGCTTCATTTTGGTGCCAAGCCAAACTGCCATTAGAGAAGGAAATATAAGTTTAAGGAGTTCATTGGCTTCTCCATTCTCTTAAGGTAAAGAATATGTAAGAAAATCTAGGTTTCCACAATTTTTCTTCATTACCGAAAAATCATACTCATGGGGCTTCATTGATATGCCTTGTTCTAGCTTGTTTTCTATTCTCCAAGGGCTAGAGGAGGTCCTTCTTGCTTCATATCCAAGCCCATTCTAAGATTCCAAGGTAAAACAATCAATTTAATACCTTAAAGCACATTTCAACCTAGGGTTTATTCCTTAAAGTTAGTGCATGGTTTAGTACTCATTGGAATCATTGTATATTGATTAGAACATTGGCAAGGGAAGTTTAAGTGGTGACCAAGATTGTTCAAGGAAAAAGGCTAAGGAGGAAAGTTTGTGACCTTGTAAGAGAACAAGGTAAATTTCTTACCTTAAGGTGTTTAATGCATTAAGGGATGGATTTAGATATATTGTAAGTTTAGTTTATAGTTTACGTTAGAAAAGGGCAATAAAACCTAGGAAAAACAATGATGATATTTGAGAACTTGTGACTAATGAGCAAATGAGAAAGGAGATAGTTTAAGAATGACAAGGTGAAATATAAGAACATTTATATTGCAATGGGAGTCTTGTTGTGTGTATTTGCAGGTCAAAGGCTTTATATAATGAGGAAATTCAGTGTTTAAGATTTATGCATTTAAGGGCCTAAGTGCCAAACAATTTAAGTTTATGCACTATATTGTGATGTAGTGTAGTTTTGGTGTATGATGTGTGTTAAGATGGTGTAATGAGAATTTAGGTGTTCATGGTTGTTTGATGGTGAAAAACTAAGTGTTTAAGTGTAACAATATACTAGAGAATCCATGGCAAAATTTGGTGGAGAACCTAAGTGTTTAAGATGTTCTAAGGAGATTTCATGACTAAGGAAGGACTAGGAAACTTTAGGGGTTGTTTTGATGAAAAAGAGTGAGTTTAAGGTGTTCTTGTGAGTTAGAATGACTTAGGCATCATCATGGAGGATTTAGGAATCAAATGAGTGTCTTGGGATATACTTGTGTATTTAGGACTTAGGCAAATATTGGCAAACAAGTAGGAAGAAAATAATGAGTTGGAAAAAGGAGGCATAAACTTGAGAAGGAACTTCAAGTGGTGGTGTAAAGGAATTTTAGATGGTGAAAGATGCTTGGGAGATGATGTTATAGTGGTGAGGAAACATTTTGGCATAGTGGTTATAATAGGTATGAAACGCCACTTAGAAGTTTAGTGAAAAACATTACAAGTGTTGGCATTATTACAAGGAAAATGCATAATGACTAAGGTGGATATTGGTGAGTGATTTAATGAGTTTAGTGGAGGGCTTAAGGTGTGTTTGAAGTGCCCAAATGAGATTAGAACATACTAGGTTATATGGGGTGAAGTTTGGAGTCAAATGGGAATTTAGAAACAAAGTTCTGGAGCCGACCGACCTTAGGGACCGGACCTGCAAGGTCGGTCGAGCCCAGTTTACACTACCGGAAAAGTTTCTGGAATGTACCGACCTTGGGGACCGGACTTGCAAGGTCGGTCGGGCTTGTATTTTGAGTACGAATTGAGTCTCTGGAATGGACCGACCTTGGGATCGGACTTACAAGGTCGGTCGTGTCTAAAATTTTGTACGAGAATGGTCTCTGTAATCGACCGAACTTGGGACCGACCTTGACAAGGTCGGTCGGGCCTAAATTTTCAAAGGGGAAAACTCTCGGGACTGGACCGACCTTGGGGACCGACTTGCAAGGTCGGTCGGGGTAAAATTTTCAAACGGTAATATGTTCTAGAATGGACTGACCTTGGGTAAGGTCGGTCGAGCCAAAAACATAAAAAAAAAACTTTGAGATCAAAAGATGTTAATTGGTGTTAGGGTACCCCATTAAGAGGGTAATGATGGTCAGGAACCTAAGGACCTAAGGAATTAAGTTAAGTTAAGAGTAAACCTTAATGTTTAATGAAATACCCCAAACCTAGGTATGTTGTTTAAACATTAAAACATGATTTATTAAGACAAGAAAATGTCTTAGAAACATTAATAAACAATTTAAACCATAAAGAACACAATTAAATACCTTAAGGTCAATAAAGGCTAAAATGTGCTCTAAGCTTGGGTATGACCTAACGAACTTACCAAGACCTTATTTATATATTAGTGAACATATTAAATCAATTACCAAAGAAAACCAAGCTTGAAAACAAGTTAAAACACAAAATGTGCTTTAAGAAGTCTTAAAGCACATTTTTGAAAAATTGTCTTGTAAATGAGTTTTGAGTGGCTAAATGTCCATCATTACTCTTAAATATATATGTGTACTATATAATATCACATTTTGGTGGCTATATCAATGGGAAATAAAAAATTTCACTTCTATGTGCCTTGTTTTTGTGAATAGTGATTTTTATAAGCTAGTTTGTAACATATGTTGTATTAAGTAATTAAATTGACAAACAAAGACTAAAATACCCTCATTATATTATAGGGGGCCGGTTTTCTAAGTGTGGTGACTCACCACTCTCTAGTTAATATGATAAGTAAATAAAGAAAACTAATTAAACTACTTTTACTTATAAGAACAAATATCTTCTTAAAGCAAATTCTATCTCATTCTCTCATTTCCCTCCTCCATTTCACACGGTTCCAACTTCTTCTTCCTCCCTTCTTGCTGTTCTCTCACGGTAATACTCACCACCACCATTAAAACTCTAGCTTTGACCTCTTGTAAAATCTAGCTCACTTGTCCAAATCAAAAACAAACACCACCAATCTCTTCCTCTCATCAAGCTCTTCATTCCTATCTTCTCAAAACTTCAAGAGCCCCATTTCGGTGCCATGGAGTTCCACCATTGAAGGAGCTTGAGCTTGTATTTCTACATATTATTACTCTCCTTTGCTTCTAGGTAAGGAATCTCAAATAAAAACTACATTTCCTTCATGTTTTTGCCTTGACCGAAAATGTACATTGATGGAGCTCTTTGTGTGACTTTGTTCTAGCTTCATTCCAACTCTTCATGGACTAGGTGGAGTCCTCTCTTGATATATATTCAAACTCTCTTCAAAGATCAAGGTAAAACAACCACATTAATGTTTTTGAAACAATGTAAAATTAGGGTTTACAATGAGATGAAGCTTATAGCTTGAATACTCATTATAATGTTTGTATATTGTTTAGAACTTGACAAGGAATCAAATACCTTACCGGTTTTAAAAGGAAACAAGAAAGAAGTTGTTTGGAAAAGAGGTAAATCTACTAACCTAATGTTGTTTAATGCCTTAGGAGAAATGAGCTTATAATGCTTGTTAAAACTACCTAAAGAGCAAATGGTGAATGACTTAGTAAGGTGTTCTCAAGAGACTAGTAAAAGGCATATGTGTTGTTGAGTGTATTTGCAGGTCAAAGGCAAATATATTGTGGAAATTCAGTGTTTAAGAATTATGCACTTTAAGGGCCTAAGAGCCATGCATTTTAAGGGCCTAAGTGCCATGCAATTTAAATTATGCACTATATTGTGATGTAGTGCTTTATGAGTGAAGTTTGTGTATAATAAAGTGCTTGATGGATTTTTAGTGTTCTTGTGTGTTTAATGGTGAAAACAATGTGCTTTGGTGTGACAAAATGCTAGGAAAACCTATGTCGAAATTTAGGAAATGCATAAGGAGTTCAAGATGTTTTAAAGGAATTTTTGATGAACTAGGAAGTGTTCTAGAGTGTAATAAGACTTAGGCACGATCTTGAGGTTTTAGTATGTACCAAAGTCATTTTGGACTTAGGTAAGGACTTAGGCAAACTTTGGTAAAATAGGGAGAAATAATGTCTTAAGGTGTTCTAGGTGAACAAAGAGACTTGGACATCATCTAGGATCTAAGTGGTAAGAAATGATGCTTGGGAGATGATGTTAGAATGAGGAGAAAGCATTTTTGGGATAGTAGTTATCATAGGTATGAAACACCACTTGAAAAACTAAGGAGGAAATAGCATAAGTGTTAGTAATTTTGAGAAGAAATGAGTAAATGTTTAAGGAATTATAAAATGAGTTTTATGAGTGTTTAAGGATATCTTAAGGTGTGTTTGAAGTGCTCAAATGAGGTTAGGATGTACTATGATATATGGGGTGAAGTTTGGAGTTGAATGAGAAAAGGAAAAGAAGGGTCTGGAGCAGACCGAACTTGCAAGTTCGGTCGAGCCCAGTTTACCCTGCGAGAATTGGCTTCTGGAATGGACTGACCTTGGGGACCGGACTTGCAAGGTCGGTCGGGCTTGTATTTTGAGTACGGATTGAGTTACTGGAATCGACCGAACATGGGACCGGACTTGGCAAGTTCGGTCGGGCTAAATTTTCAAAGGGAAGAAACTCTCGGGAATAGACCGAACATGCGACCGAACTTACAAGGTCGGTCAGAGTAGAAAATTTTGACGGAAAAATGTTATGGAATCGACCGAACTTGGGTAAGTTCGGTCGGTAAGGTCGGTCGGACCAGAACTTGTAAAAAAAAAAACAGAAAAGAATGTGACTTATGTAGTTAACCCTAGGGGGGTATAATGAAGGTAACCTAGGGTAAGTTAGACATTGAAAACATGTCATACAACCATGTTAAATACTTAGTAAGTTTGAAGTTAAATAAATAATTAACCGACGTTATTAACTATGTATAGGAGTGACCTACGGAGGAAATAAATCGAGGCAAGGACCGAGGTATGGTTTTCTTGCAATCTGTTGTCTACCGGTTTACACCGGCTTGGGTGTCGTTTGCTTTTCTGTGTGTTACGACCTTATAAGATTAAGGCATGAAAAGAGTTTACGGTTGTTGTATATTATGATGTTGTATTATTGTGACTCCTTTCCCTTGGTGTGTCTAACAAGACCTAAACACTTGCTTGTGTGTGACTTAACAATATATTGTGTGATCACTAACAAGTGCTAACAGGGGAAGTGAGGAGTCCGGTATGTTCCGGCCATGCGTGTGAGGACGGGAGTCGATGTCATATCCGGTTCGGCTCTCTTGGTGTATGTATAGGTTGTATTCCAATTTGGTCTCAACCTTCCCTTAGCTTATCCAAAGCTAGTTTACTGACTCACGTCGGGCCACAGGGGCATACAAATGTTGTTTCGGTGTGCTTGGGATTACTATATTTGACACACCTTGGGTTTAAGTTAACCGTTCGATATAACTGGACGGTAACGAGGTTGGTAACGAGCTTAGCATGAGATTGGCATTAATCTCTAGGCTCACTATGTATACTAACTATGGTGGAAGGTTCCTTGTGTGAACCGATTTTATGGTGTTATGTATTGTTGTGGTGCTATACAATTTCCCTTGCTATGCTATGGTATATATATGTTGGATGTTTAAAATGAATGCCATGTTATCATGACAATTGGTTGCGCGTATCCCGGTAGCCGATGGGTACGCGTTAACCATACCAGCAAAGGTTGCTGACCCCCTCGGGGGCTCCATATTTTACTGCTGGATGAGGATCGAAGAAGCGGAGTGGCTCTAGATCCTAGGTCGTTGATGTACTTTTGGTTATTTTGGTTGTTGAGCCCGGGATGCGCCTGTGCTTCCGAGGCATTACATTTTGGTACCGTTTGTTAAACAGTGGTAGATGTTTACAGTTGGTAGTTGTGATGTAAATTAAATACTCGGTATTGTTGGTTATATAAATATGTGGATGTTAGGATCTATGCTCGGGAGTCTGGTCATCAGACCGATACACTTGTATTTATTCTGCATAGTTAACCACGTGGGTGGTTAACGGCGTTGTAACACCAAAGCATTTAGTTATTGTTGGGTTGGTTATTCCGCTGCGATTTCAGTAGTTGGTAGGGGCGTTGTAGGGGTGTTACATTTAAAATTAAGTTTATAAGGTTAAGTGGTAAGGACTTAAGAGGTGTTAAGAGGGGATCAATAAGGGTTAAGTAAGTTAAGAAGTTAAGTAATGTATAAGTAATTTACAAACTAAGTTGGATGAATGTTTTAGGATTGGGAGGTTTGGAACCCGAGGAGAATTAAACAACCGGGACAATCGACGGTGGACGGTACAATCTTTCTTGTGACCTGCTTGCTAACGAGGTGTCCCTCGGCTTGTGTGCTATCTGTTTACTTGCTACGACTAAGACAAGATAAAGCATGCAACTGGTTATATTTGTTCTCGTTGTGAGTGTGTTTTCTTTACACTAACCCACGAGACTTGAGATTGCTACTAACTAAGCTTAGTACTTATTGAGGTAAGAAGAGGAGTTATATATTGGTATTTGTTGGTTAATACCCGTTAAGGTTTAACTAACACATGGTTTGTAAGATTTTCACTAATTGGAACTTACGGGGGAAGTGAGGAACCCGGGTGTGAGCCTCGATTTTAAACCCTATCCTATGTGGATTAAGTTGATTAGGATCTAATCGGGTTTTAGGTCCACTTATAACCTAAGATTAATAACTATGTCATATAACAAAATTATTAAAACCTAGGCTAGCTCACTGGAACCTATTATGAGTCGCCACCTAATTTTAACCTAGATCAAATTAGGAAAGGAGAGTTCGGGTTCGGGGGCTTGATATTCGACTTAGTTAGGGTTCAAATTACTTTCATTACCCTTCCTAGGTCGTTTTTCCTCTACTTGGTTTATTTACGGCTTTCTACAAAGTTGTTTTTAGCCTAGGTGCGTGCTTCTGTTTTTTTTTATTTTTTAACGTTTTTTGGCAGAAAATTAAAGTGGAAATTAAAATTACCTAAACTAGGGTTTCGGAGGCAGAATTTGGTCAAATTTCGTTTCCGTCCGTAGCCACGGACCTAATGTCCGAGATCGCGGACCCCAGTTAACCTATATGAAAATAAAAGTCGAATTAAACAGAAAATAGAAAATTGTAAAGTCCGGGGCCACGGACAGGCCGTCCGTGGGCCCGAACATTATTAGAAAACCTAAATTTTTAAAATTTAAAAAAATCCCGCCGCCGTCCGTGGGCGTCCGAGCTTACGGACAGGGAGTCCGGGACCCCGGACATGACGTCCGTGGGTGTGGACCGCCCTCGGACGGCGGCGTTGAGCTGTTCCCGAGGGTGTTTTTGGCTGAAATTTTATGGGTGTGTAGCCTGAAAGATGTACAAGACGTTAGTGATTGAAAGTTTTCAATTTGAATTCGAATTAAGCACGAAACTTAGTAAACAAGTTATTGGTCAGAAGCTTAAACAAACAGCAATACAGAAGCATAGAAGGGTTAGTTTGAGCCCAAATTTTGAGGCAAGACAGATAATACCGTAGAGAAATAGGGACGTGGAGTGTCTTCCTGTTTTACCCTCGGATTCACAACGATTCTTCACACCGGGATTCGTCGAGTGCTCCGTTGATGGCAGACCCGAAAGGCTTTCGAACCAAGCTTCTGGTTGTTGGTTGTTCTTGCTGTTCTTCACGTTTTGGTGGTGTTTTGTGGGGTTTTGATGATTATTGGTGCTTTGGGGGATTGGAAAACGTGTTTAGATGGTGATTTCGGGGGATTTTCGGTATGATTTGGGTGGCCGGGTGTTGGAAAACGTGAGAGAGAGAGAGAGGAGGCTGTGTTTTCTTACTCTCTAGGGTTCTTTAGCATATGAAGTTCTTCTTTTATCCAAAAACCTATCCCCTTATATAGACTTTCTTAAAGATAAAGAAAAGAAAATAGTAAAAGTAAGATTTTTTTGGTATTTTAATTAAAAGACTTCCCAAAGGAATTTTGCTGTGAAATTTTAACCACATGTCAAGGATGGATATTATGAATTTTCTGAGGTAGAACCGAATTTTTTAAATATTGGAATATTTTTAAATTGAATTTCTTGTCAGATTCAGTCAGAAATTGCTAGAAAATTATTGGAAACTCGAAAAATCAAAATTCCAACGCCATTATGCTTAGAATGTCATCCTCTATCATGGGTTAAAATATTAAAGCATTTCAAGCTGATTTGGGCATCCTTTGGAGGAGAGAGAAAGCTTATGGGAGGTCTCAAGAGCCTTTAAAGATTACCAAAATGTCCCTGAAAATGACGAAGCTGTTCCCCATGCCATGGAACGTGCCGATCGAGCCGGAATCCCTCACTACTTGATTAAAATGCCTCTCACAATACCAGCACCCCGTAGACCCTAGCCCAGGGGGTTAAAATTTTGGGTATAACAGATTGCCCCCCGTCAACTAGACTTTGTAGTGGATGTGAAAAGTCTGGTTGATGCTTGAGTGATGCCCCAAAATTTTGGCCTTCACGAAATTCTCCATGTGATGCAAAACCGCGTTGATTGCGTGCAGCTATTCAGGGGCGCTGACTACCTAAGCAACAAAAACGCTGTCGAGCTATTCTAAGGTGCTGACTACCTATAAGTGAAAATGTGTCAAGCTATTCTAAGGCGCTGACTACCTAGGTGACGAAAACGGAATAATGTCAAGCGGTTCTAAGGCGTTGACTACCTATAATACATGAAATGATGCGATGCCAAGCGATTCTAAGGCGTTGACTACCTATAAGTAAAATGAAGTAATGTCAAGCAATTCTAAGGCGTTGACTGCCTATAATGATGATATGATGTCAAACTATTCTAAGGTGTTGACCGCCTATAATGAATGAGATGATGTCAAGCTATTCTAAGGCGTTGACTGCCTATAAGTAAAGTGAAATGAAGTAATGTCAAGCGATTCTAAGGCGTTGACAACCTAAAATGTGGAAATGAGATAATGTCAAGCGATTCTAAGGCGTTGACTACCTATAATGATGATAACTGGGTGGTATGCAAATGCAAGAATGCTGAAATGTTGATAATGCTAATGATGCTGATGATGTTGATGATGTTAATGATGCTGATGATGTAGATGATGTTGATGATGTTGATGATGCTGATGATGTTGATGATGCTGATGATAATGCTGATGATGCTCGGATGCTTCTGGGGACCGAAACCCGTGCCAATGCTCCTGGCTGGACCCAATATGGACTTATTTCCATTGCCCCCCAAGCCGGTGTGCAGGGATAACTCCTGGTAAAAACCTCGGGGACTTATTGCCTTTGCCCACCATTCGTTGATCCCGAAAATAAGTTGACATCACAAAAGGAGGATTTATTGCCATCACCTCGCCAACTTTTATGTAGCCAGGTCTTGTGACGCGCCTGGATAATGCAACTAGGTCTTATGACGAGCCTATATGAATGTGATGAATGCAATGTGTTTGATAAGAGCGAGTAAGCTAAAGGGTAACGCTAGGTCAACTACGAGCCTAAGGGAATGCAACTTAGGTCTTACTACGAGCCTAAAGGATGGATCTAGGTCTTATGACGAGCCTAAGGATGGTTCTAAGTGAAAGTGAGTAAAATGTATGATGGGTCTAAATGGATGTAGAAGGATTAGGGTTTATGTCAAATCTGGAGATGGCAGGGCTCAAGATGGGCATACGGATGTTTGGGTGTGAAGGTAGGGCTTAGGACGGGCCTGTGGGAATTTGATGTGGAGGAAGGGCTTAGGACGGCCTGTGTGAACGTTTGGATGGTTTGAACCTTCGGGTTTTGGACTTTTGGGCCTCAATCGGTGTCGTTGTTGCAATTGTTGGAACCAACAATTGCCCCCAGTATTTTCTTAAGGCAATCTGAGTTAGAGTTCATGGCGATCGATCGGAACGATCGATTGCCCCAGTATTTTCTTTGGCTAAATGTGCGAACAAGTCTCGTCCTCACAGGGTCAAGGCTTATGTTTTGATGTGGTGCTTCCTAACCTACACTCGACGTGTTTGTGTGTTCGCACTCGTTTCTCACTTACGGTCACAACTTCTCAACCATTGAATTTGACATTTGTTAGATTTACGTGTTCAACCTGTTACTTTCACTCGATTGGATACACAACTACTAAGTCGGAAGTCTTTTAAGCTTATAACGTGGCTATGGGGTGTGATGAATGATAACAGGACAATGGAGGAATGTTTAGGATATGTGGAGCTATAAGGGTGACCAAATCTGTAACTTGCACCGTCTCTCGGACTTGTCTTCTTTGCCTTGAAGTCGTTTAGCTACTTCGTGATGACTTCGCTTATGAACTTGGGACTTGGAACTTTTGACTGTTCCTTGCATCCTTTTCCTTTTTCCGATTCTGGGTTTCTTTGAGGCTTTTCAAGTTTGCCTTCTTGAATCTCCTTTCCTTCGGGGTTCTTGTGTTTCCCGGTTTTGAACTTTGAGGCTGTTCTTGATGTAGCTCGTTTGGATCCTGTGTCACTTTGGGACCATTTGCGGATCGCTTCGTCATGCTGGTAGCAATTTTGCTTCTTTGGACTTGTGAAGTTGTTGTTCGGAAGTCGGGCTCCTTGCTTCCTTTGGTCACCGGGTCGGTTATTCATCACTGGCTGGCTTATTTGTGGAGCTTGTAGTGTTGTAAAAGAGGTCATATATGAAAAGCTCAGCGGGGGTGCCTAGGGTGTAATGTCAGGGTTCACAAGCTTTTTGGCTGTGTGGTGCTTACCTAGGTGCTTCGTCATCCCTAATAGTTGTGTATCCGTTCTCTGTTACTTTTCATAGGTTTAAGCGTAAATTTACAATATATCTCCTTCGGTCGAAGTCATGCCGTTTACCTCACCTTTGAATGTGACCTCTCTGGAGTCGTGTAAAATGACACGCTCTTTCGCTCTTGGTTTTACCGCTCAAGGTACTCTCGCGAAGTATACACTCAGAGACTTGTTTGCACATTTAAACAAAAGAAATAACATTATCATTCCCTAACTCAGATTGCCCCCAGTATTGTTGCGGGGTCTCTTTTGACAAGCCTTTTGAATACCCAAGTTATTTGTGGAGGATGGTTGCATGCGTGGTGGTGAACAATGGTGGTGAGTGGTGACGGAGTTGGGTGATTTTTTGCTTTGGCGGCAGCAGCTTTGTTTTTGGTGAAATGGTAGAAATGACGGAACGCTGTGACATGTGGGATGGCTGTGGGGGAGGTGGCGAGTGTGTGGATGGGAAGGCGGTTTTGTACAGGGGGTTTCGTGAAAAATGAAGGTTCTTACTCTTATATGTTTGCAGACATGCTTTAAGAGAATTTTTTTTTCAGCACATGAACGGAAATATACTCATTAGAACACGAATCAAAGAAGAAATTTTATTGATAACCAAAAGAAGTAACAACGACATTGAGTAAAAACTAAACTAACTACGGAAAGAAAGAGGCTATGTAGAACAGCCAAAGGAAAATAATAATGACTCCTAATGATCCCAAAGCGGAAGTAAATGACTAACTACCCCTAATCTACGATCTACTCTTCGAGGAACATCCAATCAGGCATCGCTTCCTCCTTCGCTGCTCTTACCGTACCCTGTAAACATGAGGAACATGAGCACATGAATAAAGATGATAGTTCAATTGCTGAAATGAAAGTTGGGTCCGCTAACGCACCAAGTCCTTGACGACCAGGATTTGCTGCCGGAGATAGAACGTCAGGGATTCCTTGGAGATCCTTACCGAGGCCCTTACCCTCTTGATAACCGTACTTCTCCATGATAACCTTCCCCGGTCCAACCTTAAGTTTCTGAAGAGAAGTTGGATCGGACTGCTCTGGTACAACACTGAACCTGCTCAGATGGGACGAACCCTCCTCTTCAACCATGCAGACAGGCAGCTCCTTCTGATGCGGTTCACCTCTAACGATATGAACCTTCCCATCCCTTTTGAACTTCAAGCATTGATGCACCGTAGAGGGGACGGCCTTCAAATCTTGAAGGAAATCCCGTCCTAGAATCAGGTTGAAAGAATGGGGAATTTGCAGAACCAAGAACTTCACTGGATGAACAACCGTCCCGAACTTGAGTGGAAGATCCAATAGGCCGAAGACATGTCTTGGGTTATCATCATACCCCGTAACACTATTTGGCACGACTCAAACTTGTCGTAACCCATACCCTCTGCCACTTTCAGAGGACAGATGCTAACGTCTGCTCCCGTGTCAATGAGGACCTTTGGCACCTTGAAGGCCCCGCACCAAACAGTAATATACAATGCTTTTCCCGAGTGCTCGGAGATCTCGCTATCGTGAAAACTGATCTCCTCCTCCTGCTTTTGCCAAAGAGCCGCGACCATCCTTTCCGGGGCTAAACTTTCCTCTGGCCCGCCCAAATGTTTGGCAATGGCCCGTCGGTGCTCTGGCGAGATTGTAAGCAAAGACCAGATGGCCATGGGGATGGTTGTTGCCTTCAACTTTTGAAGCAGTTCTCGCTCACCTGGAATCTCTTCAGCCACTGGGGGAGACGACATTCGCTCTTCCCCTTGCGATGGCTTTTCAGGTGATCCGTAATGCTTGCCTGACCGAGTAACGTGAGCATTTGCTGGGACAAAGCTGAACGCGGATGTGGGCTTCCGTCCTGCCCCTCGTGTTGGCTTTTTGTCATCCCAGAAAACAGTAAAGGCAGCACACTGAACTTCGGTTCTATGATTCTCGAGGTCATCCAAATGCTGATATATCCCTGATCGATGAGGTCCTGGATCCAATGTCTCAGTACTTTGCAATCATTGGTATCATGTCCTGCTAAGCTGATGGGATCTGCAAAATTGACTGAGTCCACTCCCCTTTCGCGTCTCTCCATGGCGAGGACTAGCGGCCGTATTAGCCCCCTCGTCCTGCACTCCTCAAAGGCCTGGCTTAAAGGACAACCAATGGGTGTGAATTCCCTTTCGGCTTTACGGGGAAGCTCCGGTACCGGGGTTGCAAACTGGATTTTTCCTTCTTGGGCCAATAACATAATTTTAGACCTTAAATTACGACAATTATCCGTGGAGTGGCCCGGGAGTAGGTGGAAAACGACAGAACTGTTCGGGACACGCCCCCAGATGCCGCCCGCGAAACCGCGGGGCTTTAAGTTGGACTAACCCCCGCCCTAGAATTACTCTCAGAATCCGACTCTGCGGCTGCTGCAGGTCTACAATGGGCACCTGTGCGGCCTGCTCTTGCTGCGGTCCCAGGTTCTCTAGTGACTCGATCCCGTCCTCATTGGGGACAGATCTGAAGGGATGGCCTCCCCGAGAACATGAATGAGAGCTCTCGCTTCTCTCGCCAGCCGACGCAAATCCGAGCTTAGCTCTTCCAAGCACTCTGTGGACAAATTCTAACTCAGCTAATTTCCCTATCAAATCCGCAAGCTCAGCGAGCTGAGCACTCCGATCGTTAACTCCAGACGACATCCTAGCTGCGAGCGGTGCTGCCTGTTTTAAGCAAAAAGATAAGTCAGCATTGCGGGAGTGGGACTAGGAACTCAGGCCGAAGATTAGTGTGCTGTAATGAATGCCGGACTCCAAAATTGGGAGGTCTGCTTTGGACTGCACTTCTGGGTTGCAAGATTTGTTGGTCTTAGAGTGGACATTGCAAGAATCTGGCTTGTAACAAGAATCAGCTTAAAAGGTTCTTTTTTGTGCTTTGGGGTGGTCGGAGTTTTTGGACTACGAAAACCATTAAAATGTCTTATTGGGCCAGGAGAGATGGATGGATTCAGACACTGGGCCTGAGGCCCAGGAGAAAAGGAGCACATACACAAAATTCTACCTAAGGAGGTGATGCAAATGTTCTCACGAAATAACTCAGTCCAATGGGTACAGATCGATCCGGAGATGCTTAGGGCACTGGCCCAGGTCACCACAAAGGAATAGGGCTTGCACGCTATCCTTTTGGGCTTCCCCACTTTTTTTCACATCACCAGAAGGTGTGCGTCTACGGTCGGGTCTTTGACTGACCAAACAATGGGCTAGGTAAGGGTACTGTTAGGAAAATGCTTGGGGCTAAAGCCCAGGTATTAAGGGGGTGTGGTTAGACGACACCCTCCTCTTTTCCCCCACTTATTCACATCACCTAAAAGTTGTGAGTCCCTGACAGGGGACACTCAAACGGGTCCCGGGGTGAGATTGGTTTGCGTGGACCCTCGCTCTCATATGATGCAAGGGTGCAAAAATTAAAGTGCGCACAGAAGTAAATAAACAAAGTATTAAAGCCATAAATAAACAATTTTCAAGTTAAGCCCTCTTTCTTTAAACAAGTTAAAATTAAAGTTGTCCCCAGCAGAGTCGCCAGTCTGTGAGCCTCGATTTTAAACCCTATCCTATGTGGATTAAGTTGATTAGGATCTAATCGGGTTTTAGGTCCACTTATAACCTAAGATTAATAACTATGTCATATAACAAAATTATTAAAACCTAGGCTAGCTCACTGGAACCTATTATGAGTCGCCACCTAATTTTAACCTATATCAAATTAGGAAAGGAGAGTTCGGTTCGGGGCTTGATATTCGACTTAATTAGGGTTCAAATTACTTTCATTACCCTTCTAGGTCGTTTTTCCTCTACTTGGTTTATTTACGGCTTTCTACAAAGTTGTTTTTAACCTAGGTGCGTGCTTCTGTTTTTTTTAATTTTTTAACGTTTTTTGGCAGAAAATTAAAGTGGAAATTAAAATTACCTAAACTAGGGTTTCGGAGGCAGAATTAGGTCAAATTTTTTCCGTCCGTAGCCACGGACCTAATGTCCGAGACCGCGACCCCAGTTAACCTATATGAAAATAAAGTCGAATTAAACAGAAAACAGAAAATTGTAAAGTCCGGGGCCACGGACAGGCCGTCCATGGCCCGAACATTATTAGAAAACCTAAATTTTTAAAATTAAAAAAAAATCCCGCCGCCGTCTATGGGCGTCCGAGCTTACGGAGAGGGAGTCCGGGACCCCGGACATGACGTCCGTGTGTGTGGACCGCCCTCGGACGGCGGCGTTGAGCTGTTCCCGAGGGTTTTTTGGCTCAAATTTTATGGGTGTGTAGCCTGAAAGATGTACAAGACGTTGTGATTGAAAGTTTTCAATTTGAATTCGAATTAAGCACGAAACTTAGTAAACAAGTTATTGGACAGAAGCTTAAACAAACAGCAATACAGAAGCGTAGAAGGGTTAGTTTGAGCCCAAATTTTGAGGCAAGACAGATAATACCGTAGAGAATTAGGGAAGTGGAGTGTCTTCCTGTTTTACCTTCGGATTCACAACGATTCTTCACACCGGGATTCGTCGAGTGCTCCGTTGATGGCAGACCCGAAAGGCTTTCGAACCAAGCTTCTGGTTGTTGGTTGTTTTGCGTTCTTCACGTTTTGGTGGTGTTTTTGTGGGGTTTTGATGATTATTGGTGCTTTGGGGATTGGAAAACGTGTTTAGATGGTGATTTCGGGGATTTTCGGTATGATTTGGGTGGCCGGGTGTTGGAAAACGTGAGAGAGAGAGAGGAGGCTGTGTTTTCTGACTCTCTAGGGTTCTTTAGCTTATGAAGTTCTTCTTTTATCCAAAAACCTATCCCCTTATATAGACTTTCTTAAAGATAAGAAAATCTAGTAAAAGTAAGATTTTTTTGGTATTTTAATTAAAAGACTTCCCAAAGGAATTTTGCTGTGAAATTTTAACCACATGTCAAGGATGGATATTATGAATTTTCTGAGGTGGAACCGAATTTTTTAAATGTTGGAATATTTTTAAATTGATTTTTTTGTCAGATTCAGTCAGAAATTGCTAGAAAATTATTTGAAACTCGAAAAATCAAAATTCCAACGCCATTATGCTTAGAATGTCATCCTCTATCATGGGTTAAAATATCAAAGCATTTCGAAGCTGATTGGGCATCCTTTGGAGGAGAGAGAAAGCTTATAGGAGGTCTAGGAGCCTTTAAAGATTACCAAAACGCCCTGAAAATGACGAAGCTGTTCCCCATGCCATGGAACGCGCCGATCGAGCCGGAATCCCTCACTACTTGATTAAAATGCCTCTCACAACACCAGCACCCCGTAGAACCTAACCCAGGGGGTCAAAATTTTGGGTATAACACCGGGACTGACTCCGGTCATGCATGCTAAGGAAAGGGGGTCGGTATCTGAATCAGATCCGTCCTCCACTTAACGACTTGTCTTTGGACTTGTTGCTTAGGGTCGGTTGCCGGCTCAGCTACACTGGACTTCCCGTCCAAGGTAGGTGGCATTAAGATGGTGCGGTAGGATCACCTAAATCCTAAGACTAAGATAAGTTGTTTATTCAACAATCGGAGTTAATAGCTCATTGGCTAGGGTTGCTTTTGACCCGACACAAATAAACATTGAGGTGAAATACATCCATTCTAACTATGAACGGTTTGTATACTAAGAATAAGATAAGGTTAAGACTGAGGTAAGTTAAGGTGAACTGAGAATAAGTGGAATCAGATTTGGAGTAGGTTATTACTAACCCACTTGTTAAGGGAACGCTTGAGTCGTTCATTTGTGTGTGAGCTATGTATGTTCATTTGTGGTTTGTTGATTTATTGCATTTCATATTATGAATTGTGATTCTAATCAACTTCCATGCTATCGACAATTAGTCGTCGTAGCCCCATTAGCTTGGGGGCCATGAGAGGGTCGTACCAGCATTCGTGCTGACTCCCTTTGGGGGCTGATTTTACACTTGCAGGTAAGCGGCCCATGAAGTCACACCATGAGAGTAGGAGCGGGTAGACTTAGGTGGGACTTTATTTTGAGTACAGGTTGCGTCTGTGCACCCGTCTGTTGATATTTAAACTTGAGAAATGTTATGTGGTTTTTGGAGATACTTATAACTCGGTTGGTGTATGCATTTTGGATTGTCGGTTGTAAATGCTTAAGAAACGGTATTTCTTGTTGTTCAGACCGTGGCAAGGTCCTGGTGTTGGTTTAAATCCGCTGCGATGTTATGTTTCAGTTGTTAAGTTTACGGTAACCACGATTGACTTAGGACGGGGTGTTACATTTACGTACAAGTGTACGTGAACAATGTTGTGCTTAACATGAAATAATTTGTTATGATGTGGTGTATAACATGAAATACTTTGTTCTGATGATTGGTGCGTATGGTACATGAACATACGTATTCATTTATGGTTTAATTGTGGTAATTGCGCATAGAAGATGCTTATACCATTGTTATAAGTGGTGTGTAAATATAAGTGTATGGGAGTAAAGAAACTCCGGGGGACTAAAACCCGATAGTGTATGTTTATTCAAGACAGATATAATGATGTGTATTGTGATTTTGATAATATATATATATATAACATACATATACATAGTATTGTGTATTGTGATCTTGATAAAATATATATATACATATATATATTATGGTGATGTATGAATCGGTAGGAAACCGGTGAAGAACATTGTGAGAATAGGATTCCCTAGAAATGTTGACTAGAGGCAAATTGTGAATAATTGATGGACAGAATTCATCCCTTGGAGATGTATTGCTTCGTGATTATGATTAGAAAGATTAAAAAGATAGAAAATGGTAAATGTCTGAATTAGTTGCTGCTTGAAATTGTAGTGGGACGTGAAACTTGATTCCCGGGGATCAAGGGAAACCAAACACAAATTGGGGTGGAGAGATAGTTCAACACTGATGCTGATCACATCGGGGTTGGATGACTCTTGAAGCTCCCTATAAGTGGTCACAAATAATCATGTTAAGAATAAGATGCAGTTAGCATAAATTGGACTTGGAGTTATATTGCGTTTTCAAAAAGAATTTTAAATTGGCATTGCCAAATTTTCAATTGGTATTTTCATATTTTCAATGGGTATTTTCAAGACTTCAATTAATATTTCTAAGATTCTCAAATGGTATTTTCAAATGAAGGATTTCTTTTACTTGACCTTGTAAAAAAGGATTTTCAATTAGTACTTTTCCAATAAAGGATTTCGTTCTACTTAACCCCATAAAGGATATTTTTGTATTACTTGCTCACGAGCTGAGGACGTATGAGCCTTTGTCTTCGGACCGGTGACATGAGAAGTATATGTTAAAAATGTATGTGTTGGTTTTGAATCTTCCAAAGGACTGGGGACCAGGAAGTGTCCATCGCGACCAGTACCTGCAGGATCACAGTTTATGTACTCGACATGGGACTCGAGGACTGTGATGTCCTATAGTCTTTAGACCGAGCCCATGAAGAGATGTAAAAGGTATTTCTGATTGTTATACATGCAAGTACATGTTGTGTGATATGTGTGGTATATGTTATCCAGACCTATGAGTCTGAAGGTTAATGTGTTATCCAGACCGTGGGTCTGAAGGTATGTCAAGTGTAATTAATATGTGAGATTCGTGTTGTAAAAGTAAACCTGGTATTCTAACTAAAGGATGGATGGGAAGTTGTGAACTTTAAGGACAAAGTTCTTTTAAGGGGGGTAGATTGAAATACCCCAAACTTTAATATGTTAATTAATGATGTAATTAGGATTTTTCCAAGGCTAATTAAGTCCTTAAGATCATTGGTGAAGAAATAAAAACCAAAAAGAAAAAGGAAATGCGTAAAAGTCACAAAACGTGAAAATGCGTATTTAATTATTTTTAGGAGGTATATAACCTTCACCAGGGTAATAAATATATTTTTATACCCTAATTACACACTAAGAACATGTGGGAAAAATTCCGGAAGAACGTGAGTCTTAAAACGCGTTTTTCGAGAAAACCCAAAAACGTGACTTTAAACAGTCAAATGACCTCGTAAAAATTATATTTCACCAAATACCTATAAATGAATATTAATGGAAGCTTAAGAGCCATTAAAATTAAAGAAACTAGAAAATTCTGGGAAACGGGCCCGGTTAGTGAATAGTGCTAAAACCGGGTAAATTAACGAGTGTTTCCCGTAAAAGACGAAAAACGCTCCAGCTTACATATATATGTGGGCCGGTTTTAATTAGTGAGACAGCCCTCACACACACATTAAGCTAGTAAAGAAAGAAAGAAAAGAAAAAGAAGGAAAAAGTAGAAAAGGTAAGTACCCCTCTCTCTCCTCTCATTTCTTTCTTTCCTTTTCTCTTTCCTGCCTCTCTTTCTCACAGCCGGCTCCTTCTTCCTCCCCAAGCTGCCTATTTTTCTTCTTCTTCTTCTCCAATGGCTTCTTGCCATTTTCTTCCTTGACTAAGCTTCCTCCAAGCTCCAAATGTAAAACAAATTACATATTTGGACTCCCCTCATCCACCTCTACACTTCTCTCTTTTCAAAATCAAAAAATGAAGAAGTTCATCTCCATGGGTTTTCCCCATTTGAAGAGAAAATGGCATCAATGGGTAGCTTGAAGTCTCCTCTCTCTCCCAAGGTAAAAATCTCCAAGAAAAATCTCATTTTCCTCCACCCATTTGTGCTAGCCAATTTTGCCTATCTTATACCTTGTTTTCTTGTTATTTTTGAGCTTCAAATCAACCCTCCAATGGTGGTGAAATTCCCCTTTTGATTCATGGGTGAAAGCCCTCTTAAAGAGCTCCAAAAAGGTAACCCTAGCTTTTGTGCTCTAAGCCCTTTTCATTAAATTAGAATATTTATAAGGGTTTAGAAGTGTTATTGATATTCATTTTGTGTTCTTGAATATTGGGTTGGGGTTTGGCAACCCCATTGCCCAATTTGTCCGAAATGGAGAGAGGATGAGGAAGAGAGCAAAAGATGTCTCATAAGAATTTAAGGTAAGAGAACCCACCTTAATGCTAATTTTATGTGTTTAAGGTTTTTGGGATGGGTTAAATTGAATAATAAGCCCAAAGTTATGAGAAATAATGTGTTGGTTGTGTTTAGGAAAAACTTGTGAATTTAATTGTGAATTGAGGGCCTTAGAGCCAAATGATTTGAGGCTTGTGCTTATATTGTGTTTAATGAAAATTTGAGTAAATGTTATGTGCTGGTAGGACCCTTATGGGTGTGGCTAGATTAGGAATGTAAATTGATGTGAATTGATGGATTGGAATGTGTTAGGTTTGTGGGGAGGTTATGGAGAAATTTTGGTAGAAAAATAAGTGTTTTAAGATGACTTAGTGAATTGGAGGACCTTGGTGTTTGTAGTGTTGAGTAGAGTGTAGTGGTAGCCTTAAATTGTTGTTTGGGAAACTAGAATGAGAAGGGTAAAATCTGTAGCAATTTACATATGAGAAGCTTAGAAATGCTAGAAAAGAGTTAGTGTTTATAACTTGTGAAACAAGGAGTGAACTTGGGTTTTTGAAGTGTATTATTCTAAGAATGTATTGGTGTGGTGAGTAAGTGATTTGGTAAGGTTGGTGGAAGGTTGTGAAACATTTGAAGAAGTTTTAAATGCACTGTTGTGCATAATGCAACAGAGAGAATAAAAAAAATTGTAGAAATGGACAAGGATTAAATGGTGAGTGATTAGGCCTTGTTTGGTGAGTTTTAATGGCCATTGGAAGTATAAACAAGTATGAGAGTCAATGTGTAAGTTGTGAACTTAGGATCACATAAATAAGTTAAGGATAACGGGTCAACGGGGTTAAGCACAGGAGTAATTGAAGTTTACATACCGTAAGATTTTGTTGTTTATAAAACATTTTAATAATAATACCAGTTGTTTAGAAACTACCCGGGAAGCGTGTGGTGACGCATTGGAGTGAATCCTCGGGGACACGGTAGAGTAACCCACGGTGTAAGGTTTGGTTTTCTTGCAACCTATGTCCTACCGGGTGACACCAGCTTGTATGCCAATGTGTTTTTATGAATGTTTGCCACCTTATAAGATAAAAGCATGTAATGAGTTTACAGTTTTTCATTCGTGTGGCGTATTTAGTTCCAATACCGTTTAACCTCAAATATATGTTAACCCGTAGCTAACCTACTCTAGGATCACATAAGAGATCGGTATTCGGATAAAACGTTCCATCCTATGGGAACGTTCTAACTACGGCTATCAGTGTGTTAATTGTATAATGTGGTTATGTGTGGTGTGTGTTTCCCTTTGTAGTATGCCGTTATCTAATGACGGTTGTTGTTCATGTATGATGATGGTATAATACCTTCCTTGGTTGTTTGACTAAGTTGTAACACCTTATGGTGTCATGTTGTGATAAGTTCCATAAGGGAACTTCTAATTAAAGAATATTATGGGGGGTGAGGAATCCGGGGTGTCCCGGTCGTGCACGTGTGTTTGGGAGTTGGTATCTATAGCTGAATTAACTCCCTCTCTGTTTGGGCTGGTTTCCTTCTTGGATTACAATCACCCACAAGTCTAATAAGAGACTTTCCAAGCTTGATTATTATTCGGGGCTAGGGGGATAGGTGTATGGTGTGATTGGGTCTATATTATGGCCGACACATCTAAGTAAAGTAAATGTGTACGGTGTGTTCGGACCTATATTTTATCCGACACACCTTAAGGAAAGTTACATTCTCCAAGAAGAACGGTGTTACGTTGTGTATATGTTATTACATGATGGGTGTTGATATGTTTGTGTATGTTGGTTACCGAAATTAACCCGGTGTTAATAAAGAGATATTTAAGTATAACCCGATTAAATGGGTATGTGTCGTCTAACAAGGAATAGCTCCATTAAGGTAGAACTCTCAAGGGTCAGGGAACACAATAACGTGATCTAACCAATGTGATGTGTTAACCTTATGTTTGTATCCTTTTTATTGGATGTGTGTGTTAATTATAAGCATGATATGTGTTTAAAGTTTCTATGTATGATTTAAAAATAATCAACCGCATGCTTAGACGACAATTAGTTGTGCGTGGCCCGGTAGTATGCGGGCTGCATGATTACCATACCAGCAAAGGTGCTGAGCCCCTTTGAGGGCCCCCATACTTTTCCGGTACAATGGAGTTGGCAGCCGTTCGAGAGTAAGATTGGGTAGCTGTTTATACATGGATAGTTATTTAGTGGTTTATGTGTTCGTAAGTAGTGTAGAACTAAAGTGTGACATTGGTAATGAAATGAATTAGACTCGGTACAGTTGTAATGTAAATGTAAAATGTATTTGTTTCAGTTTAGAAGCGGTTGGTAATGTAAATGTGTTTACTCGGTTTAGCTAAGAAGTGGAATTGTAATGTATAACGCTCAGGAATCTGGTCCACTAGACCGGTACATCGTGTAAGTAATAGCCTTGTTAGCCACGTGGGTGGCTAACGGTTTGTAACACCCAATGGAATAAGTTAGATGTCGAGTTGTATTTCCGCTGCTAATTGTTGTTAAGTATGGTGTTTGTAGTTGGGGTGTTACAGACTAATTGGTCGAGAGCATGCGATTCATTTTATTTCAAACAGCATGCAAGGCAACAATACATTATATATGTATGTCAACACAATCAAGGTTCGATGAAGAACACAAACACTAACACACGCATCAAGAGGTTAGTTTAATTGTTCTTTACTTAGGCTTGAGGGTTTCTACCTCACTATGCCTACTCAATTACTCATTGTCTTACCCACTCTCTTGGGTCCCCTTACTCACAATCTCAAGTTCTCAAGTCTCTCAAGTCATAACTCAACTCTCGATGCTCACATTCTCAAATCGATACTCCAACTCTCAAGTTCTCAATCAATACTCAATGCTCAAAGTTATATGTTAAGTCATTACTCATGACCTCCGGGCAGGGTCATACACTAGACCCACCACCGGGCTTACAATACAAAAAGGGCTATGCATTTAGCTCCTCAAGTTCACCAATGTCCAGTTCTATACCGGACTACTCAAATTCCCAAAACTCCTCTCTCAGAGTTATTTCACAATCTCAAGGATTAGTCTAGAAGTATCTCTCTTGATAGCATCTATTAGCTTAGGGAACTTCTCAATGTCTAGTATTATAAGATTTATGGTTTTACCCAAGTTATCGAATACTCTCATGTTCAGGACATTGTTCATTTTAGTCGGTTCCTCTCATTGGGGTTCGACTATCTTTCTAAGGGGTTTGGTGATCCCTTACCATACTTTATTTCTCTCACGGTTCAAGTTAGAACACTCATCAATCCTTTAAATAGAGGTTACTTAATACTTCCACCATTATTAGTTTTGTGGCTTAAGTCAATTCGGTTCTCTAACCGTTATCGGGAGTTTACTAATTCCCGTACAAATTCTCTCACGCTCTAGTGAGTTCATAGTTTTATGTTACCGTTTATTGGTTCGATAATTGTAGTGTGTTTCTACGTTTTATTAGCTTGCAACTTGACTCTTTCTATGAGTCTCTACCCAAACAAGACTCAACTATGAGTCACACTACAATGCTCATTTACACCCAAGCAATTCATCCACAAATACATATTTCATGAATTATATAAACTTCAATTTTAATCAACCATCCAACAACAAGCAATACCATACAATCACAAGAGAGTACAAACAATCCGATTCGTGCATTTATCTTGTTAGGTGATCACACAATCAAACAAGCACACAAATCTGGTAACCAAGTTAGGATACAGGGCTTGAGAAAATCATACCTTTCACCGGGATTAACTTTACCGGGTGTTCTCACGTTCCTTGGTTCACAATTGTTCCTCGTGTCCTACTCTTGAACCAATAATTACATGTCAAATGGTTCTATTAATATTAAGGCGTTACGGTAGGTACATAATTGCTACTCCCGTACTTACCCCGTTATCCCGTTATCTCGGTTTAACTTAGTGCACTTAGTTCCTTAACTTACTCAATCACTTCTCAAACTTGTTTACACTTCTTAGGACCTTTAAAGGTCACCAAACAACTCCTAAACATCATCTAAAACCAATACCATTCAATCCCCCATGTTCTAGACCCTTTAAAACACTTTCTGGGCATTTTTGGGGGTGGTCCGGGACCTGGTCCGGACCCAAGGTCCCGGACCAATACAGAAAGTGACTCTCGGCTCAATTTTACACCTGGTTCGGGACTTGGTCCTGGACTTAAGTCCCGGACCAATTCCTGCATTCACTCTCGCCCTATTTTTATGGTCGGTCCGGGACTTGGTTCATATCCTAGGTCCCGGACCCTGCTAAAAACTGTTACTAAGGTAAATTTTCAGCCCTAAATCAATCCTTAAACCACCCTAAATCTTTCCCTAATATTTCCGCAAGTTTCCTACATATTTAAACACCTTAAAACATGCTCTAAACCTCTCCAAATCCTTGGTTTAATCCACCACCCACTTCTTGCTCAAATTCAACAAACTCACTTTTCACATTCTTGCATTTTGCACACTTGTCATTTCTAAACTATCTCTTGGCATCCTACACTTTGGTCTCCCTCATTTTGACCATCCCAAATCCTTCCTAGGCAATTGCATTATCTATACCCAAGTCCATCCTTTATTTCCAATATTATAAGCACTAACTCTTTTCTTGAAATTCTAAGTTTCTATCATCAATTATGCTACAGATTTTTGTATCTCGTTAATCCATTCTCCACCTACCATTTCAAGGTCACTAATCAACTCTACTCAACCCAACTAAACACTTAAGTTTCTCCCATTGCCAAAGTCATCTAAAACACTTATTTCCTATCAGAATGTTGCCATAACCTCCCCATAAACCTTGCATATCTACATTCCTCAATTTTCTCCATTTCAAATCCTAATCTATCCACACCCTTACAAGGGTTCTACAAGCACTAAATAACTCCATCAAAATTTTCTGAACAACAATATAGCTCAAACCCCAAATACAATGCCACTTAGGCCTTCAATTCAACACAATTTCACAAATCTCTCTAAAGTCTACTATACACATTTTTCCACATATATTTTGATTCATAATTTGGGTTCATTAATTTATTTACCCATCCCAAGTCCTTAAGCAATTAAAACGAGCTTTAAGGTGGGCTTCTTACCTTAATCCTCAAAGTCCTTAATTCAAGTCTCCTCTTCCTCTTCCTCTCCACAAGTTCGGTCAAGTGGGAATGGAGTTTCCAAACTCCATCCCAACATCCAAGGAACACAAAAATGCATTCAATTAATCATCTAAACCCTTAGGAAATTTTTAATTCAATGAAAGGGCTTAAAGCACATAGTTAGGGTTTTACCTTTTGGAGCTTTTAAGAGGGGTTTTCACCCTTGAATCAAGAAGGGGATTGCTCCACCATTGTAGGGTTGAAATGAAGATCAAAAATCAAGAAGAAAACAAGGAATTACAAGAGGGGAAAAATCGGTCACCAAAGGAGAAGGAAGAAAATGAGTTTTTCTTGGAGATTTTTACCTTAGGAGAGAGAGGAGACTCCAAGCTACCCATTGATGCCATTTTCTCTTCAAATGGTGAAAATCCATGGAGATTAAGTTCTTCATTTTAGGATTTTGAAAAGAGAGAATGGTAGATGATGATAAGGGGAGTTCAAATATGTAATTTGTTTGATTTGGAGCTTAAACGAAGCTTGGGCATGAAGAGGAAGTGAGCTAGCCATGGGAGCTCTTTTTTCAGCTCAAAATCGCCAGAGGTAGGGGAAGGAGGAAGGAGCTCACGGTGGAAAGGAGGAAAAGGGAGGAGAGAGGAGGAAATGAGAGGAAAGAGGGGGAAAAGGTGCTTTATCACCTTTTTACTTTATTTGACTTTTCTTTTGTTTTCTAGCTAGGTCAGAGTGTGACAGGGGCTGATTAATATATTAAAAACGGCCCCATATAGTAACACGTGCTGGAGCGTTTTTTCGTCTTTTACAGAAAACACTCATTAGTTTACCCGGTTTTAGCACTATTCACTAACCGGGCCCGTTTTTCGGAATTTTCTCGTTTCTTTAATTTTAATGGTTATTAAGCTCCCATTAATGTGTATTTATAGTTATTTAATGAACTATAATTTTTACTGGTTCGTTTGACCACTTAAAGTCATGTTTTCGGGTTTTCTTGAAAAACGTGCGCTAAAGCTTTATTAGTGTTTTAATACAGTATTTGGATCCGTTTTCTTCGGGAATTGTTCCCATATATTATTTAGGCCTTATTAAGCCTTTTAAATTCATTTAATACTCTTGTCGAGGTCGTATTCCTCCTACGGTCACTTAACGCTCATTCCAGTGTTTTTCGCTTTTTAAGCGTTTTCTCTTTTCTTTTGGATTTATTCTTTTCACCAAAGTTCATTAGGCACTAATAGGCCATCAATATCATATTAGAGTAATTTTAATCACCCTAATTAAGTTCGGGGTATTTCAATTAGGGTCCGAGGTTTGGAGGGGAATGTCAAAGAAATTGCTACAAAACTCAAGAGAGAGTGATCAGACAACCGGAAGCAGCAACTTGCATCCAAAGTTGCACTTGTAAGAGGGCTAGGCAGCAAGAGGTGAAAATTGACCGGCAGTCAGGAGGACCTGTTCAGGACGTTGAAGCGGTAGAACCACCCCAACAGAAGTCTCATCAAAGAAGGTTTATAGACATCGGCCGAACGCCAAGTCAAGCACTTGAAGAGCTTCGACGGAGATATCCACTACAACCACTTGCTGTGAGGCCAGGAGCTACTCAGGTGGGGAGAAATCTTAACCAATTTTGTCATTTCCACGAGCTGCCCGGTCACGACACCGACCATTGCAGGGCTCTACAGCACAGGATTCAGGATCTGGTTGATCAGGGGCTTCAGTTCTTAGAGCGTAGAAGCATTTGTGAGAACCTTACATCAGAGAACCACTAGGAGTTGTTCTTTTCAATAGTCTTCATGCTTTTCTTTCGTTTTACAATTGTTTTGTTTTGTTAAACTTGTCATCAATGTTATTTCTCTCGTTTATCAATGAAGGGGTGTTTTCCTTTTGTCCATATTTCTCCTGTGAAAATCATGCATTCATTCAAAAAACAAAAAAAAAACAAAAAAAGTAATGAGCATTCTTAGCTTTTAAGAAAAGGATATTTCTTGACTATGGAACATAACGATTTGTCTTATGCTTCTAAAAGGATGAACATGTCTAACCAAACAGCATGGCTCACCCCTAAGCACCCAAACAAACCATATAATGGTTCAAAGTCTACATTTGTCAAATTGTTGTTGAAAACCCTGGATTAATGCTGGGGGCAATCTGAGTTCAAATTAGTCATCTTTTGTCTTTTGTTTAAACGTGTGAACGAGTTTCTGAGTGAGAAGTTCATGAGAGTGTCTTGAGCGGAAAAACCATGAGTGAATGAGAGTGTCATTTTTACACGACTCCGGAGAGACCACATTCAAAGGTGAGGTAAACGGCATAACTCTAACCGAAGGAGATAATTTATAAATTTACTCTTAGACCTATGAAAAGTAACAAAGAACGGATACACAGTTATCAGGAATGACGAAGCACCTAGGTACAGCACCACATAGCCAAAAGCTTGTGAACCCTGACATTAAACCCTATGTAACACCCCATCCAACATTAACACACTTACAATAAACTGCAGCGGAAAAACAACCTCATTACATTACTTAACTCGTTGGTGTTACACGCCGTTAGCCACCCACGTGGCTAACAAGGCTAATACACATACTTTGTACCGGTCTGATGGGCTAAATTCCGGCGACTACACATTACTATCCCTTTCCATTAGCAACAACAACAACGTACACCTTCCAACTATACCGAGTATTATAACTGATGCCGACAACAATTTCGGTCTACTACACCTACTGTATATGTACACTTAAATGTTTACCCATGTACGACGACTACCCGTCCTACTCTCGAACGGCTTCCAGCACTTCGTACCTGAAATAAGAAAAGAAGAGAAAGGGTGGCCCCCAAGGGGCTCAGCACCTTTGCTGGTATGGTAATCCCGCAGCCCACATGCTACCGGGCCACGCACAACTACTTGTCGTCTTAGCATGCGGTTGATTATATTTAAATCATACATGTAACAACGAACACACATCGCATAACATTCGCCTCAACGGGCTCAACAAACGGATAATATCCTTACTTAATGAGTCACTCATGGTATACCTCATCCCTAGAGTGTTCCTCCTCTGATGGAGCTACTTCCTTAATAGACGACACATACCCTTAATTCGGGTTACCCTTAAACGCCTCTTATCACAAACTGGGAATCATATCCATGATCCACACACTTCACATTTTACAACATATAACATACACTACATAACAACACTTAACAACACTTTGCACGTTTCCATGTGCACAACATAACACCGCAATAGATATTGCATCACAAAAGATACATAACATAACGGGAATGGTCCTCTCAGGAACCGCCCAAACATCACTAATACACTGGTGAGCCTAGAGATTGTTGCCAGTCTCATGATAAGCTCGTTACATAACTCGTTACCGTCTCGTTAAATGAACGGTTAACTTAACACAAGGTGTCTCGGATATAGTGATCCAAGCACACCGAAACAAACATAACAATAGTATGCCCCTGTGGCCCGACGTGAGTCAGTAATAGCCTTGGTTAAGCTAAAGGGAAGGTTGGGAACCAAATTGGAAAACAACCATAACATACAGAGAGGATCGAACTGCTATGACAACGACCCCCATACTCACACGCGTGGCCGGAACAGACCGGACTCCTCACTCCCCGTTAGCACTTGTTAGAAGTTCAACTTTGAACTTTATTAAACATTCACAAACTTGGGTTAAGTCTTGTTAGACATACACAAGGGAAGAGAGGTCATACATTCACATACAAACATCACACACAAACATCACATAACCAACTCACGCATAGCCGTGGTTAGAACGTTCCTTAAGTCGGAAACGTTGTTACCGGATACCGTTCTCCTACGTTTACCTAATAGTGGTTAACTAGCCCTTCAAGCGCATTCGAGGTTACCGGTATCGGCACGTAAACATACAATAACAAACGACTGTAAACTCGTTTCATGATTTATCTCTAACGTGGCAAACATACAGAAAAACACATTGGCATACAAGCCGGTGTAATCCGGTAGGACACAGGTTGCAAGAAAAACCATACCTGTCACCGGAGTCCACTTTACCACGTCCACTTATGTTCCTCGAGCAATTCTCGAACAACTGTTAACATCACATGTGTTTTATTAACATTGGGGTAACATGTTGTTTAAAGTCTAACGCTTATAACTTTTCCCCGTTAACTTGGTTAAATAACTTTACATTTTAACTTGTTTTACTTTCACATTTTATTACAACCTTCACCCACTTATTTACCATTAAAACTCACCCCTCATGTCCTTAACAACCTTATAACATCATTACCTATCAATCCCCATCATTACACATCATTTCTATACCTTAAAAACAACAATTTTGGTCCAAACAGGGCCTGTCCGAACTTGTGTCCGAACTTCCAAGTTCGGACGCAAGCCGCGACCTAATACTGAAAATTATACACACGTCCGAACTTGAGTCGGACTTCGCAAGTTCGGACACAGTTCGAGAGTAAATCCCAATAGAAACAGTGACGTCCGAACTTGTGTCCGGACTTCCCAGTTCGGACACAGTTCGAGAATGAGAAATCCTTTACCCAACAGAGCCTGTCCGAACTTCCATGTCCGGACGGAAGTTCGGACACGGCAAAATGCTCAACTTCTACACCTTTAAACACTTAGCCAAATTCCTCCAAACTTCTCCTAAAGTCTCATAATGCTTCCTAACACATTTGGCACATCAAACACACCTTTAGCCATGTGCTAAACTCTTTAAATCACTCACCAAAACCATCTTATCATTCACAGTTTCTTACAAAATTCCTAGCACTTAGGATGTTTTCTCCTTAAGATTTCTAAGTGGTAGTTCACCATATGACCACTACACCAAGGTGTTTCCTCTACACCTTAACATCATCTCTCAACTCCTTTTCTTACTAACTAAATCTCCTTGTTACAACTTCTTGAATTCTTTTCTCAAAACCTTCTTAACATCATTCATTCTTCCTTGGATACCACATTACCTAAACCTTAAACAACTTCTCAAACTTAAATCATCCTAAAAAACACTCATTGGGTTTCTAGAACTTCCAAGACAATGCCTAATCCTTGCATCACTCTAATCACCTTAACACATGTTTTCTTCTCAAGTAAACATTTATTCCCTTTAATACTTCCTAGTACACCAAACCATTTAAAACACTTAGAACTTCTCACACATTTTTCACAAATTTGGCCATAGCTTCTCTTGTATATACTCACATCCAAACACTTAGGTTTTACCTATTTCACTCAAGAACACCTAAATCCATCAACACATTTTTATACACAAACTTCACACATTTAGCACTACATCACAATATAGTGCATAACTTAAATTGCTTGGCACTTAGGCCCTTAAATAACATGGCTCTTAGGCCCTTAAATTGCATAAACCTTAAACACTGAATTTCCCACATAAAATGCCTTTGACCTGCAAATACATACACCAAAACATATGTTCTTTTACTAGTCTCCTTGAGAACACTTTACTAGGTCACTTGCCATTGGCTCCTTAGGTATTTTATTAACAAATCAAGCTCATTTTTCCTAAGGCATTTAAACTACATTGAGATAGCTTGTTTACCTCTTTTCCTCACAAACTTCTTTCTTGTTTCCTTGTAAAACCGGTAAGGCATTTTGTTCCTTGCCAACTACTAAACAATGTACAAATAATAGAATGAGTATTCAAGCATTATGCTTCATCTCATTGTAAACCCTAGTTACACATTGTTTTAACACATTAAGGTAATTGTTTTACCTTGGAATTGGAAGAGAACTTGAACAAGTATCAAGAGAGGACTCCTCCTAGCCCTTGGAATTCAATGAAGCTAAAACAAACAAGGTAATACACCATGGTGAGGTGAATTTTCGGTCACATGAAAACATGGAGGACATGGATTTTCTTTGAGTTTCCTTACCTAGAAGCAAAGGAGAGTAATAATGTGTAGAAATACAAGCTCAAGCTCCATCAATGGTGATTCTCCATGGCCCCAAAATTGAGCTCTTGAAGATTTGAAAAGGTAGAAGTGTAGAGCTTGACCTAACTAAGACAAATATGGTCTTAGAATTTGATTTGGAGCATGGAGTTGGATTTGGCAAGGAAATGAAGATGGAGAAGAGAGGGGCTGTTGCAAAATCGTAAATGGAGAAAGGAGAAGGTGAAGACCGTGTGAAATGAAGAAGAGAAGGAAATGAGAAGATGAGTTTGCTTTTTGGAGATATTTATGTTATAAAGCAAAATAGTACTTACTTTAAGTTTTACTTTACTTATTTGATTTCTTTTACAACTTGTGACTCACTACTACAAAAACCGCCACCATTTAGTTAGAAGGGTAATATAGTCTTTATTGACTCATTTAATTACTTATAACATCATATGTTACAAACTAGCTTATAAAATCACTATTCACAAACTAAGGCACATAGAAGTGAAATTTTTGATTTCCCATTATATAGCCACCCAAATGTGATACTATATAGTACACATGTTAATTAAAGAGTAATGATGGACATTTAGCCATTCAAAACTCATTTACAAGACAATTTTTCAAAACGTGCTTTAAGACTCCTTAAAGCACTTTTTGTGTTTTGACTTGTTCAAGCTTGGTTTTTTTGGTATTGATTTAATATGTTCATTAACATATTTATAAGGTATAGGTATGACCATTAGTCTTAGACAAATTTATCCCAAGCTTAGAGCACATTTTTGCTCTTATTGACTTTAAGGTATTTTCTTGTGTTTATTTGGTTTAACTGTCCACCAAAGTTTCCTAAGGACTTATTTTAGCCTTATTAAATCATAATTAAATGTTATCCAGTCTTGGTAGGCTCTTTGGGTCCTAACCAAGTTCACTCATAGCTTAGAGCATGTTTTTGCTCAAACTGTGTCTTAATGCTTTATTGCATTTATTATGGTTTAAATTGTTCACTGATGTTACTAAGGAACTTTTTAGCCTTTACATACCATAATTTGATATTTAAACCACATATCAAGGTTTGGGGTATTTCAATCTACCCCCTTAAAAGACTTCGCCCTCGAAGTTCACACTTTCCACACATCATTAGATTTGAACACAGAATCACTTGGAAATAAACTTCCATAACCAAACCACTTTACATCACAACCTCGGACTTAATGGTCCGGGCAACACATTCACATCCACACATAACATAACATATCCACATGATAACCTCGGACTCTATGGTCCGGGTATCTTAACAACACTTACACATACATAACAACCCCTTGGACTCACTGGTCTCGGTAACATCACACATTTGGACACATAGGTCCCCATAACATAACAGTCTTCAACACTTAGGTCTATGTAACACTACACATTTAGACTCATAGGTCTCAATAGCATACACTTTTAGGGAATCCAAGTCAAAACAACATTCATTACACATACCACACAACATGTCATCGCATGTATAACAATCAAAAATATCTTTGATATATACTGTGATCCCGCAGAACCCGGTCGCGATGGACACCTTCCGTCCCCGTGTCTTTGGGAGATCAAAACAATCATTTAAGTTTAAAATTTCCTTGTGAGGTTAAGTAAGAAGACTTTAATTACGTAAAGTATCCATCAACGTTTTATAAATACCAATTTAAAATCCTTTTTGAAAACACACACAACTCCAAGTCCAACTTAAGCTCTTTGCTTCATTTCCTTAGCGTGGTTGTTTGTGACCACTTATAGGGAGCTTCAAGAATCACCCAACCCTGATGTGATCAGCATCAGTGTTGAACTATCCTTCTACTCCAATTTGTGTTCGGCTTCCCTTGATCACATGCAAATCAAGTTCCACCTCCCACTTCATTTTCAAGCATCAAATAAATCACTCATTTCCAATTTTCTATCTTTTTAATCATTCTAATCATGATCATAACATCTCCAAAGGATAGAACTTCGTCTATCAGTTATTCCCACACACTTTAATCCTGTTGCCTATGGAATCTTATTCCCACTAGGTTCTATGTCGGTTTCATACCCTTTCATGCATCACTATAAAGTATATATATATATATACACATATATTTTATCAAAATACAACACACAATTTCACATTTATACACTGCCGGGGTTTGTTCCCCCGGGAGTTTCTCTACTCCCACACTTGTACTATCACTCACAACTGTTAATAAATCAACACACTTATCACAATGGTATTCGCATCTTCTGTGCGCAATTACCACAATTTAAACCATGAATGAATGTGTATGTTTACATAACACACACACACCAATCATCAAAACAATAATATAATTTTGTGCTATGCACAATATAAATCACATACACTACGTACACTTGTACGGTAATATACACTAAGTGGTTTTGCGCTCTACCCCCCTTAAAAGGGATTACGCCCACGTAATCAATCACTAAACATTGGCTTAAATGTTCTGCCGTCGTGAAGTGTTTTAACTTCCACGCTGTCTATTACACAATGAATTCTGATTAGAGGATCTTAACCATATTGGCGGTTTAGTTCCTAAACCAAGAATTCTCATTGGAGTTTGTTTAAACTCTTAGTTGGTTTCGATTCTGGCCTGTTAGGCTTCTAGGCGTTAATAATTAGCCATTCACTCATGTTCACCATGTACATTCAACACTTGATCACCGGCTCACTAGTTTCTGCTGCGAAACTCTTATAACTGTAGAGCTTAATTGCTCCCTTTTTGTTATTCTTACTGTATTGTCAATCCCCAATTGTCACCTTCATCTTGGTAACAATGGTTTCTCAACCGACGCGTGGTATCTCTTACCGTTAGCGAATTCGGTGAGTTATAAACTTTCTATCCACCTCCATACTATGTATTTCACAATGATTGACTTGTTTCCTTCCGACTTACTGTCGGTTGAGTTTGAGCTACTACCTAGTGTGTAGTGCTCTCTCAGCTATTTACAACCTTTGTGGTATATTCCATACCGCTATTTAGCAGTTAGTGCTACCGTAGTCACTTACTGTTAATCATGCCTCCACATTTGGTTTTGTACAAGTACTCTTTTATTGGTGCGGCTTTGCATTTCTTATGCATCGACCATTATAACATTATTTGTCCGCAATCAACATGTTTCCAATTCCTAGCTATCTCATTCGATCATTACTGCGCAAGTGCAATACCAAAACCTCAGTCATACAGAGTGCAGAGGCGTAAACTCTTGACAGTAAATCCCTTATGCGATTCGCCATGGAATTCACACTGAGTTCCTCATCACATAGTACCTACCACTGGCTTATTGCCCAGTCTGTTTATCATCACTTGCTTGCATGTCCATTGGGTTTAACTCATAACTGGTCTTATCCGCCACATCACTATTTAACAACACTTATACAACGGTCGCTTACTGCGCACCGTGCTTATTGTATAACACTAACTTATATGGTGTTTACTGTCACATCAACTCCCACACATAAACTTACATTATTCACATTATGGTTCATCCCTCATTTGGATGACTACTGAATGCTCCTTGAGCATCGATCATTCGAGTCACAAGCCGGCATTATTCAGCTCGGTGTTTCCCTTTATACACATACTACTAAGCCAATTGCTCTCTTTCAATAATAACATCGTCCATCCTTAACATATTTCTTGAACTTGATTCACATAACTACCGCTCCTGCGGTCTCACAATATCGAGAGGTATCCCCACTCTTAATGCAGTGGTTCATCTACCACTCTATTTACTTATACAATATAAGCTTCTACCATCAATCGAATTTATATAACATATCTTGCTTATGGCTTATAAGCCTTATTTGCCTTGAGCTGGGCTCATTGTAGGCTGTCCACCCACATGTACTTCTCTGTACAATATTACATGGTTTGGATATTATATTGGGCTCCATGACAAGTCGTTGCATCACGTTTCCTTTCATGGGATGCCCTTTAGGATTGTCAGTCCGTCTCCTGACAACTCATGTCTAAACTGGGTGTTAGTTTCAACCCTTGTGTTTCTGTCATGTCATTTTGTTCAACAATTGTTGATGCGAACACCCCTCAAGGATTGCTCCTGGGTGTTGCTAAGTTATCATTTACATCTAGTTCACACTTATTGGTACATTCCGTTAGGCACGCCTTCTTGCGTTCTTAACTGACTTATTATCCTCTTCTGTGAAGATCAACACTTCCCGGTAGTGTAGGTACTCATTCTGGGAGTTTCATCCCGTTCTTTGCACATTAATGTGTCCCCATTAGGCATCTGCCTTGCCATGCATAGGCTGAGTCTCCGTTCCAGCTATCATGTTTATCCCTGAGGATCCTTAAGATATATACGATGTCTTTACATAACAGTCAGTGCTCTTCGCACCTCCTGACTCTTAAAACATTTCCTTGAAAATGAATTCACTGACTCTTTTAGTCTAGTTAGCTTAACTGAGTTCCTTAGCTTCAACTATTCCTTGTAATCCTTAGCTCTTGTTGATTTATACTGCTGACCGTAGACGGAGTCGACTACTTCCCGTGTTTCGGACTCTACTCGTATACATATATGGGGTATCTTATTGATACATTGCTACTTACCCAACTAACCCATAAGTAGGTCTGTCAGGCCCACATGCTCCTATTGGAGTGCGGTCGTCCCACAACACAGTTGGTACACTTGTAGTGTCCGTCACACGCCTAGGTGAAGTATTCTGTTGTCAACTCCCTTATATTGTCCCGTGACAATATTCATTCCCTGCTTCCCGAACTTAATCGAGGGAAAGTTTATCCATTGTTGTATCCTTGTCAACTGTCCTTGGTTTTACTGGTTTGGTTTAAAAGAAGGTTGGAAAGAAGTGTTGGTTTGAAAGAAAATCTGGTTTTGAAGGAAAAAGGGTTTGAATAAATCTGGGTTTGAAAGAAAATTTTCATGGTTTCACAACATCTTCTTACCTTAGCCAAGTCTAGCTTTTGCTGACTGGTGTACTTCCAATTACAAAGGTCAGGCTGTTAAGCCCTTCCATGGTTATAATGTTCACACTTAACTTCGTGGTACTTTACTAAGTACTTGTAGTGGTTATAAATTTCCCGAACAGCCCTGTTATAGCAGCACTTGTTATGGCAAGTGCGCCATGCTAACTGGCTATCGGTTTAACACATACTGGTTATGGTATTGTTTTTACCCATACTGTCATCAGTGGCCTTGTTGGCCCTCACTGATCTTACTGTCTTGATAATAACTCTTCTGGGTAACTTCAACTTCTCACCGTCTTCATATGATAATTATTAACTAGGGTGTTTCCCACTCTGGGAGACCCCTTTTACTTAGTATTGTATCCTCTTTGTAGCCCGTTCCACGTATTCGTCGTGGTTACTGAGACTTGTCTCTTGTTTGGGCACTACGTTGTAGTTCCTTTGTCGGTTGGTATACCGTTGGTGTATTATTTATCAACTATGGTCCCGTAGACACTCGTCTCGGGTTTCACTAATCCACTTCTTGCCTGTTGCACGGTCGGTGCGTTGCAAGCTGGTTACTCTCGACTGCTTTGCATGTCGACCCAGGTTGCCGGAAATTCTATTCCTCTATACACAAAATCCTTCATTCGTCGCTATGGAATGCGGTTAACATTGTTTAGATGGAGACCGTCTCCGGGATTCCCAGTTTTCAGGATCTACCGTGTGACAGGTTCTCCGTACCCTAAAGGTGTTTAATAACAGCCAGATCGGGTATTCCCGAGTAAGAGAGGACTTCCATCTCTCTGGCGTTCTTTCCCAAGTTATCAAACAGGGATCGTGGAGGGCGGGATGGATATTGTAGGTTTCCAGTAGTCACTGGTAGTTCCTAACTAGCGTATCTCTCAGGCTATAACTCAACCCTTAACCCAAAGTACTTAAATCCTAACTCGGTACTTCCTAAGCTCGGTAATTCAGTCATCAGAGCGATACCTCGCTCTGATACCACTTTTTGTAACACCCCATCCAACATTAACACACTTACAATAAACTGCAGCGGAAAAACAACCTCATTACATTACTTAACTCGTTGGTGTTACACGCCGTTAGCCACCCACGTGGCTAACAAGGCTAATACACATACTTTGTACCGGTCTGATGGGCTAAATTCCCGAGCGACTACACATTACTATCCCTTTCCATTAGCAACAACAACAACGTACACCTTCCAACTATACCGAGTATTAATAAACTGATGCCGACAACAATTTCGGTCTTACTACACCTACTGTATATGTACACTTAAATGTTTACCCATGTACGACGACTACCCGTCCTACTCTCGAACGGCTTCCAGCACTTCGTACCTGAAATAAGAAAAGAAGAAAGGGTGGCCCCCAAGGGGCTCAGCACCTTTGCTGGTATGGTAATCCCGCAGCCCACATGCTACCGGGCCACGCACAACTACTTGTCGTCTTAGCATGCGGTTGATTATATTTAAATCATACATGTAACAACGAACACACATCGCATAACATTCGCCTCAACGGGCTCAACAAACGGATAATATATCCTTACTTAATGAGTCACTCATGGTATACCTCATCCCTAGAGTGTTCCTCCTCTGATGGAGCTACTTCCTTAATAGACGACACATACCCTTAATTCGGGTTACCCTTAAACGCCTCTTATCACAAACTGGGAATCATATCCATGATCCACACACTTCACATTTTACAACATATAACATACACTACATAACAACACTTAACAACACTTTGCACATTTCCATGTGCACAACATAACACCGCAATAGATATTGCATCACAACAAAGATACATAACATAACGGGAATGGTCCTCTCAGGAACCGACCCAAACATCACTAATACACTGGTGAGCCTAGAGATTGTTGCCAGTCTCATGATAAGCTCGTTACATAACTCGTTACCGTCTCGTTAAATGAACGGTTAACTTAACACAAGTGTCTCGGATATAGTGATCCAAGCACACCGAAACAAACATAACAATAGTATGCCCCTGTGGCCCGACGTGAGTCAGTAATAGCCTTGGTTAAGCTAAAGGGAAGGTTGGGAACCAAATTGGAAAACAACCATAACATACAGAGAGGATCGAACCTGCTATGACAACGACCCCCATACTCACACGCGTGGCCGGAACAGACCGGACTCCTCACTCCCCCGTTAGCACTTGTTAGAAGTTCAACTTTGAACTTTATTAAACATTCACAAACATTGGGTTAAGTCTTGTTAGACATACACAAGGGAAGAGAGAGTCATACATTCACATACAAACATCACACACAAACATCACATAACCAACTCACGCATAGCCGTGGTTAGAACGTTCCTTAAGTCGGAAACGTTGTTACCGGATACCGTTCTCCTACGTTTACCTAATAGTGGTTAACTAGCCCTTCAAGCGCATTCGAGGTTACCGGTATCGGCACGTAAACATACAATAACAATAACGACTGTAAACTCGTTTCATGATTTATCTCATAACGTGGCAAACATACAGAAAAACACATTGGCATACAAGCCGGTGTAATCCGGTAGGACACAGGTTGCAAGAAAACCATACCTGTCACCGGAGTCCACTTTACCACGTCCACTTATGTTCCTCGAGCAATTCTCGAACAACTGTTAACATCACATGTGTTTTTATTAACATTGGGGTAACATGTTTGTTTAAAGTCTAACGCTTATAACTTTTCCCCGTTAACTTGGTTAAATAACTTTACATTTTAACTTGTTTTACTTTCACATTTTATTACAACCTTTCACCCACTTATTTACCATTAAAACTCACCCCTCATGTCCTTAACAACCTTATAACATCATTACCTATCAATCCCCATCATTACACATCATTTCTATACCTTAAAACAACAATTTTGGTCCAAACAGTGGCCTGTCCGAACTTGTGTCCGAACTTCCAAGTTCGGACGCAAGCCGCGACCTAATACTGAAAATTATACACACGTCCGAACTTGAGTCCGGACTTCGCAAGTTCGGACACAGTTCGAGAGTAAATCCCAGATAGAAACAGTGACGTCCGAACTTGTGTCCGGACTTCCCAAGTTCGGACACAGTTCGAGAATGAGAAAATCCTTTACCCAACAGAGCCTGTCCGAACTTCCATGTCCGGGCGGAAGTTCGGACACGGCAAAATGCTCAACTTCTACACCTTTAAACACTTAGCCAAATTCCTCCAAACTTCTCCTAAAGTCTCATAATGCTTCCTAACACCATTTGGCACATCAAACACACCTTTAGCCATGTGCTAAACTCTTTAAATCACTCACCAAAACCATCTTATCATTCACAAGTTTCTTACAAAATTCCTAGCACTTAGGATGTTTTCTCCTTAAGATTTCTAAGTGGTAGTTCACCAATAATGACCACTACACCAAGGTGTTTCCTCTACACCTTAACATCATCTCTCAACTCCTTTTCTTACTAACTAAATCTCCTTGTTACAACTTCTTGAATTCTTTTCTCAAAACCTTACTTAAACATCATTCATTCCTTGGATACCAACATTACCTAAACCTTAAACAAACTTCTCAAAGACTTAAATACATCCTAAAAACACTCATTGGGTTTCTAGAACTTCCAAGACAATGCCTAAATCCTTGCATCACTCTAAATCACCTTAACACATGTTTTCTTCTCAAGTAAACATTTATTCCCTTTAATACTTCCTAGTACACCAAAACCATTTAAAACACTTAGAACTTCTCACACATTTTTCCCAAATTTGGCCATAGCTTCTCTTGTATATACTCACATCCAAACACTTAGGTTTTTACCTTATTTCACTCAAGAACACCTAAATCCATCAAACACATTTTTATACACAAACTTCACACATTTAGCACTACATCACAATATAGTGCATAACTTAAATTGCTTGGCACTTAGGCCCTTAAATAACATGGCTCTTAGGCCCTTAAATTGCATAAACCTTAAACACTGAATTTCCCACATAAATAATGCCTTTGACCTGCAAATACATACAAAACCAATATGTTCTTTTACTACTCTCCTTGAGAACACTTTACTAGGTCACTTGCCATTGGCTCCTTAGGTATTTTATTAAGCAAATCAAGCTCATTTTTCCTAAGGCATTTAAACTACATTGAGATAGCTTGTTTACCTCTTTTCCTCACAAACTTCTTTCTTGTTTCCTTGTAAAACCGGTAAGGCATTTGGTTCCTTGCCAACTACTAAACAATGTACAAATAATAGAATGAGTATTCAAGCATTATGCTTCATCTCATTGTAAACCCTAGTTACACATATTGTTTTAACACATTAAGGTAATTGTTTTACCTTGGAATTGGAAGAGAACTTGAACAAGTATCAAGAGAGGACTCCTCCTAGCCCTTGGAAGATTCAAATGAAGCTAAAACAAACAAGGTAAATACACCATGGTGAGGTGAATTTTCGGTCAACATGAAAACATGGAGGAAACATGGATTTTCTTTGAGTTTCCTTACCTAGAAGCAAAGGAGAGTAATAATGTGTAGAAATACAAGCTCAAGCTCCATCAATGGTGATTCTCCATGGCACCAAAATTGAGCTCTTGAAGATTTGAAAAGGTAGAAGTGTAGAGCTTTACCTAACTAAGACAAATATGGTCTTAGAATTTGATTTGGAGCATGGAGTTGGATTTGGCAAGGAAATGAAGATGGAGAAGAGGGCTGTTGCAAAATCGTAAATGGAGGAAAGGAGAAGGTGAAGAACCGTGTGAAGAAAGAAAGAGGAAATGAGAAGATGAGTTTTCTTTTTGGAGATATTTATGTTACTAAACAAATAGTAACTTTACTTTAGTTTTTCTTTACTTATTTGATTTCTTTTACAACTTGGTGACTCACTACTACAAAACCGGCCACTATTTAGTTAGAAGGGTAATATAGTCTTTATTGACTCATTTAATTACTTATACATCATATGTTACAAACTAGCTTATAAAAATCACTATTCACAAACTAAGGCACATAGAAGTGAAATTTTTGATTTCTCATTAATATATACCCCCAAATGTGATACTATATATACACATGTTAATTAAAGTAATGATGGACATTTAGCCATTCAAACTCATTTACAACACATTTTTCAAAAACGTGCTTTAAGACTCCTTAAAGCACTTTTTGTGTTTTTGACTTGTTTTCAAGCTTGGTTTTTTGGTATTGATTTATATGTTCATTAACATATTTATAAGGTATAGGTATGACCATTAGGTCTTATACAATTTATCCCAAGCTTAGAGCCATTTTTGCTCTTATTGACTTTAAGGTATTTTCTTGTGTTTTATTTGGTTTAACTGTCCACCAAAGTTTCCTAAGGACTTATTTAGCCTTATTAAATCATAATTAATGTTTATCCAGTCTTGGTAGGCTCTTTGGGTCCTAACCAAGTTCACTCATAGCTTAGAGCATGTTTTTGCTCAAACTGTGTCTTAATGCTTTATTGCATTTATTATGGTTTAAATTGTTCACTGATGTTACTAAGGCACTTTTTAGCCTTTACATACCATAATTTGATATTTAAACCACATATCAAGGTTTGGGGTATTTCACCCTAGGCACCCCAGCGGAGCCTTTCATATATCCCTTTTTGACATTATGAACTCCAAAAAATAACCCAGCCAATGATGAATGTCCAACCCGGTGACCAAAGGATGCAAGGAGTCAGACTCTTAGGTAACGTTCTCATCAGTCCAAAGAAGCAACGCCGCTGTCAGCATGACGAAGTGATCCGCAAATGGTCTCATAGCGACACAGGATCCAAATAGCTCACATCAAAAAAGCTCTCGAAGGCCAAAACTGAGAAACACAAGAACCCCGAAGGCAAAGTCAAGAAAGGATAAAACAAAGAAGCAAAACCGAAATGTCTCGAGGAAATCCGAATGACAAAAAGAGGAGAAATGATGAAAAGGACTTCAAAAGTCCAAGTCCAGAAGCTCAAAAACAACGTCAACACGAAGCAGTTAGACGATTTTAAGACAAGGAAGTTGGTTCCGAAAGAAGACATAAGGTGCATCCTTGGTCACACCTTTGGCTCCACATACCTAAAATATCCTTCATGGTCCCGTTGTCTTTCGTCACACCCCATGGCCATGTTATAATCCTCAAAGACTTTCGACTTGGTAGTTGTGTATCCAATCGCGTGAAAGTAACAGATCGAATGCATAAATTCATTAAATATTAAATTCAATGGTCTAGAAGTTGTGACTGTAAGTGAGAAACGAGTGTAAACACCAAACACATCGAGTGTAGTTTAGGAAGCACCAAATCAAAACATAAGCCTTTACCCTGTGAGGACGAGACTAGTTCACACGTTTAATCAACGAAAATACTGGGGGCAATCAATCGTTCCGATTGATTGCCATGAACTTTAGCTCAGATTGTCCTAAGGAAATATACTGGGGGCAATTGTTGGTTCCAACAATTGCCATAACAACACCAATTGAAACCCAAAGCTTGAGCACCACCATCTCACCACAAGCACACATAAGCCTTACCTCCACATCAAACCCCACAGGCCCACATAAGCCCTTACCTCCACATCATACCACACCGGCTCACATAAGCCCTTACCTCCACATCATATAACACGGGCACCTCATAAGCCTTCACCTCCACATAAATTCCATGGCCCGTCATAAGCCTTGATCACTCAAGAGATCTTCACATCAAACATCACACCACACTAGTGGCATGTTTATCTCCTAGGAGATAAATTACGAGTCTGAAATCTTTAGTCAAGAAATGATGATTTCACTTTCCTTTTCAGTAGATAGAATTTTCTTTAAATATTGCCACGTTTTGCACCTTTTTCAGTAATTTCTTGTCCTGGACAATTTCCCTTCAAACACTTCGGTTTCATAAATCTCATCATCGTCATGTTTGGCATATTCCTAGCAATTTCTTGCTTTGGAAAAATCTGCATCGTTGCCATGTTTGGCACATTTTCCAACAGTTTCTTGGGTTGAACAAATTTTAATTCTCATCATTGCCATGTGTGGCACATTTTTCAACAGTTTCTTGCTTTGAACAAGTATTTTACATGCACTGTGATTGCAGTTTACAAACTTTTGCATACACCTCATCATCGCCATGTTTGGCCCTTTTAAAATTGGTTTTCACCACATGCATTTGCACGAGATCATTATCTTTCCGACTCATTTTTAGTTCGAGACCCAAATCAGTGCGCGATCCAGCTTTTTCTTCATTCAGTGTGAGACCAGTGAGAGACAAGTACGAGACCAAGTATCAACATCAGTGCGAGACAAGTACAAGACAGTGCGTGATCCAAGTTGACGGGGCAAAGGCAATAAGTCCCCATCTTCATGTCGACTTTAAGGGAGAAACAACTAGAAGGCAGTGGCAATAAGTCCCCTTGGTGATCTAGAAGTTATCCCAGCACCCCAGCTGGTGGGTAGAGGCAATAAGTCCCCATAGTATACTAGCAAGGAGCATTGGAACGGGTTTCGGTCCCCAAAAGCATCCGAACAACATTTTCATATCATCCATATCATCTACATTTGCATCATTTTATCATCTACATTTGCTCACTTTCATATCCTCTACATTTGCATCATCTTCATATCATCCATCTGCATTATCCAGGCGCGTCACAAGACCTGGGGACAGAAAATTGGTGAGGTGACGGCAATAAATCCTCCTATGCGATGTCAACTTATTTTGGGATCAATGAATGGTGCTATCCCCAGGGTTTTTACCAGGAGTTATTCCTGCACACCGGCTTGGGGGGTAATGGCAATAAGTCCAAAATGGGTCCAGCCCGGAGCATTAGCACGGGTTTCAGTCCACAAAAGCATACGAGTATCATCAGCATTCCTGCATCTACACATTATTTCATTTATTATAGGTAGTCAACGCCTTAGAATCGCTTGACATTACTTCATCTCTTAGGTTGTCAACGCCTTAGAATCGCATGACATTACTTCAATTTTTTAGGTAGCCAACGCCTTAGAATCTCTTGACATTACTTTATTTTGTTTAGGTAGTCAACGCCTTAGAATCGCTTGACATCTTTTCATTCTCACTCATAGGTAGTCAGCGCCTTAGAATAGCTTGACACAATCTGCATATAGGGTCTTTTAAGATCCAAAATTTTAGGGTATCACTTAGGCATCAACTAGACTTTTCATCTTCATTATAAAGCCTAGTTGACGGGGGGCAATCTGTTATACCCAAAATTTTAACCCCCCGGAAGAGATTTTCTACTAATAGGCTAGTTTGGTCAAGTAGCGAGGGTTCCTAGTTCGATCGGCACATTTCAGAGTACTAGGGACAACTTAGTCATCTCTAGGGGCATTTTCGTAATTTTTCAAGGCTCCTAAGCCCCTATGAGCTTTCTCTCTCCTCCAAAGAAGAGTAAAATCAATTCAAAATGCTTTGAAATTTTAACCCATGATAGAAGATGACATTTTGGGCATAATGGCGTAGGAATTTTGATTTTTCAAATTTCCAATAATTTTCTAGCAATTTCTAATTGAGTCTGACGAGAAATTGAATTTAAAAATATTCCAATATCCAAAAATTTTGATTTCACTTTATAAAAATCAGAAATACCATCCATTATCCATGTTTAAAATTTCATAGTCAAATTCCTTTTGGAAGCCCTTAAGCTAAAACGTCAATAAATCTTGGTTTTTACCGGATTTTTCTATCTTTAAGGAAGCCTATATAAGGATCCTTGTCCCTTGATCAAATCAGAACCTCAAGAACCCTAAGGAACCAGGAAACCTAGCCGTCACAACACTCTCATTTTTCAACACTCGGGCATCGAAATCACATCAAAAACCTTCCAAAATCGTCATCTAAACACATTCTTCAACTCCCACAATATCAACAATCATCAAACCTTCACCAAAATACCACCAAAGCATGAAGAACATCAAGAACTACAAGGAGTCAGAAGCTCGGTTCGAAGTTCTTCCAGATCCACCATCAACGAGGTCTTCGAAGAATCTTGACGTGAAGAAACACATCGAATCCGAAGGTAAAACAGGTTGGAACCCAGATTTTCTAATTCCCCATGGTTAATCTAACCTTATATTGAATTTTGGGCACAAAACAATTCCTTTCTGTTTCTGAATTGTCGTCTTTCTTTGCTTCTGTTCACTAACTTGTGCATTAAGTTTCGTATTTAGTTTGACTTCAAATTGAGAATCTTTTATTACTAACATATTGGAAATCTTTCAGGCTACACACCCATAATTTTTTTCCGGAAAACACCGTCGGGAACCACCAAAAACCCACCGTCCGTGGGTGGTCCGTGACCTCGGACCTATGGTCTGGGACCACGGACGGGTTGTCCGTGACCACTGACACCCACGGACGGCGGCAGAATTTTACTTTTCAAATTTTTAAGGTTTTAACGGTACATGTCCGGGCCCGCGGACATCCTGTCCGTGGCCCCGACTTTTCAAAATTATGTTTTCTGTTCAATTCGACTTTTATGTTCACATAGGTTAACTAGGGTCCATGGGTTCGGACATTAGGTCCGTAGCCATGGACAGAAATAAAATTTGACCTAATTCTGCCTCCAAAACCCTAGTTTAGGTATTTTTAATTTCCACTTTCATTTTCTGTCAAAAAATGCTAAAAAACATAAAAAAACAGAAGCGCGCACTTAGGTTAAAACGACTCGTAATAAGCAGTAATTAAACTAAGTAGGGGAAAAATGACTTCTGGGGGTAATGAAAGTAATTGAACCCTTAAATAAGTCGAATACCAAGCCCCCGAACCCGAACTCTCCTTTCCTAATTTAATCTAGGTCAAAATTAGGTGGCAACTCATAATAGGTTCCAATGAGCTAACTTAGGATTTAATAATTAGTGTTATATGACATAGTTATTAATCTTAGGTTATAAGTGGACCTAAAATCCGATCAGATCCTAATCAACTTAATCAACATAGGATAGGGTTTAAAAATCGAGGCTCACACAACCATTCAAGTATGTTGGTTCATACATCATGCAACAAGACATACATATCAAATGCAATAAATCATTTTCATGCTTTTATCTTGATTAAGTCGGCAAACAAGCACACAAGCACACAAATCAGTGTAATCCGGTGAGTATACAGGGCATGAGAAAATCATACCTTTCACCATGTATTAACTTTACCGTGTCACCTTATGTTCCTCGGGTTGTTCTCGAACCACTGATAACATTTCAAGTGGTTTTATTAACATTAAGGTATTACAATGTGTGAACGGCTAGTACACCAGTATTTAACCCCGTCGTCCCGTTATTCCTCAGCTTTGTTCATGTGCTCTTAAACTCACAACTTCCTCATTCACTTCTCAATCTTGTTTTAACTTCAAAGGACATTTATATGCCACCAAAAAAGGCCCGAATATCATCTAAAACCTTCCCCAATCAATTCCCCATCTTAAAAACACTTTAAAGCACTTTGTGGTGCAATTTTACATTGGTTCGGGTTTGTGTCCGGGTTTGTAAACCGGACCAATCTCGGAAAACACATTCTACCTATTTTTTCATGTGGTCTGGGTTTGTGTCTGGGGTTATAAACCCGAACCAAACACTGGAATGGCATTCTGACATGTTTTTGAGGTGGTCCGGGTTTGTGTACCAATTTACAAACCCGGACCAGCCCTCGAACTATCAAATTTTACAGTTTTTGGCCTCCTTTCAACCCCTAATTCACACCTAATCATTCCCTAATCTTTCCACATGTTTTCTACATGTTTAAGCACCCTAAAACACTCTTAAGAACTCCTTAAATCATTGGTCAAATTCGTCACTCAATTCTTGTTCAATTCCACCAATTTCAATTCTTACATTTTGCATTTTGCACACTTGTGCATTTCTAAATTTCTCTTGATAGTTTACACTTTGTTCTCACTCATTTTGACCATTCCAAATCCTTCCTTGACACTTGCATTAGCTATTCCCAAATCCATCCTCCATTTCCAAGGTGATGCACACTAAGCCTTTTTCTAGAAATCCAATGCACTACAACACTCATTTGCTACAAATTTTTACACCAAAATCCCATCCTGAAATAAGCATTCCTATGGTGTTTAACTAACCCAACCAATTAAAGTGAGTGGTTAAACTGGTGTAAAAATAAAAGAAAAGAAATTAAAACTCAAAATAAATGTCGGGCTGCAAACAAATCCCGGTCGAGGTAGTATAGTGAAATGTAAGCGACCGGATGTCGAACCGTGGGACTAATATACATATAATAGTACCTAAGCGTGTCACAAGAGGGGGGATTAATTGACTTGTATTATAAATAAAAAGGAAAGAGAAAAATAAACACAGTTAATAGATAAATTAAATGGAACTCTGGGTCAGGTTATTATAATCTGCATAATTAAGCTATCTCTACTGGTTTAATAATTTGGCAAGGTTTCTGTTACTATCTTAAGGTCCGATGAAAACTCATAAGAACTCGTTCCAGTTGTGCAAGGTCCGATGAAAACTCAAGCACCCACTGGTGGACGGCAGAGGAGTATTGAGGAATTACATTTGCATCTGAAAATACTAACTTATTAAATCATAATAAGCTTTCTCCAAATTTACGACTTAATTAACCTATCTATTTATCACCTGGTCTGATCAAAATAGACTTAGTAAAGCAATTTAATAAACTCATGACATTTATTAAAAAGGTGCGAGATAACCTTTAAAACGCAACAAACTATATTTAAATAAAACCAGTAAAAATATTGCATAATTAATGCAAACACATAATAACCATTCACAGAGTATAAATATTCTAGCCTAACATATTAAATAGATAAACAGAAACAAGAGTAATAGAAATCATCTGTAGTCACTCTAGCATTCGTTCTGCTATTTTGTATACGTAGGACTAGAGGTGAATATGGTGGAAAGTGAAATAAAAATGGAGAAGACGGGAGGAGAGAAATGAGGTGAACGTGTGATGTGTGGTGAAGTGGTACGGTGATGGATTGTGTGGGTGGAGGATGTGTTATTTTTGTGGTGAAGTTACGTGCGTTTATATAGGGAAAGGAAGAAGAGAAAATGAAGATAGAGCTGGATCACGCGTGAAGGGATTTGCTCACTGATTGCTCATTTATTACAGGGGACAGAGCGTGTGCAGAGTAGATGGATAAGTTGCAGTGGACGAGTTGCAGACAGTGGGCGAGTTGCAGAAGTCGGCGAAGGCAAGTTGGAGACGACGACGAGCGAAGCATCGATTTTAGTCACAACCGCCTAAACAACCGCCTGGTTTCATGCGGTTTATAGTGTTGTCCGCCTAAACAACCTCCCAAAGCTAGGCGGTTCTCTCTTGCGTCCGCCTTCACTACCGCCCAAAGCTAGGCGGTTCTTCTTGCGTCCGCCTTCACTACCGCCCACATCTAGGCGGTTGCTTGTGAGTCGTCCGCCTGGAGTCCGCATCATTCTAGGCGGTAGATGTCAACGTCCGCCCCCTCAACAGGCGGTTACACATGCGGTCACAAGCATAAGTATTGACCTATTTTCCTTCTGACTTTGACCGGCTCTAGATTCTTCGTTTGGACCCCGTTTTCTGAGCCGTTTGCGTCTATGCGTTCGTCTCTTCGTTTACTTCACTCCCAGCTTGGTTTCCCTCATGTTAAACCAATAATTTCGTGAGATAAACAATAAAACATAAACTAGAGGAAAACTAACCGAAGTGGAGAAATGAGCAAGAAAAGTGCTAATATTATATATGAAATACACCTATAAAACATGCTCATTTGGACACTTATCACACCCCCACACTTATCTTTTTGCTTCTCCTCAAGCAAAACCATGTACCCAAGTAAGTAGGGTATGCTCAATACTAACAAATATTATTATGAAGGGTAGGATAAAGAAGTGAACAGTACTTGATCTTTTTAACTTATTGAGGAGTGTGAAAATCAACTGCTGGTGGCATAGGTGTGCTCAGGGTAAAAATAAATATAGAGTTTCGGGGTATGATCCAGGTAATTCAATGTTTCTTTTATGTGACTCTGAGAACTTTTACCATGGCCAACTTCTCTCAAGAATGGGCATTGAGGAGAAAACAAAAGGAAAAATAGATTCATGCATTGTTTCACTTTTGCATAAGAGATGAGAAAATGTAGGCATCACGCCTTTGTATTTTAAGAACACTTAACTCTCTTTGTTGGTTACCAATGGTGTCTCGCAAGTCCCTTATTATTTTGCATTTTCTTTCTCTTTTTTAACAGTGAAGCACCCTTAGCAATCCCTAAGAGAGAAGACAGAAAGAAACCCTGAGCAATAAAATCCAACCATTTGCAGATTATTTGGTCACACCGCATATAAAATGCTCCTCAAAAGTAATCAAAATTTTTAAATTTGTACCTTTTATCCCACAATTCATAACAATATTTATTCTTTAAAGAGAACAACCCACATATAAAGGGTCCACGATATTGAATTGGACAAACGCAAGATAAGCAGAGAGATTAAGCATTTAAGCACAAAATTCCATCGAAAGGGCATACTCCACCCCCACACTTATCTTTTTGCTTGTCCTCAAGCAAAACCATGTACCCAAGTAAGTAGGGAATGCTCAATACTAACAAATATTATTATGAAGGGTAGGATAAAGAAGTGAACAGTACTTGATCTTTTTAACTTATTGAGGAGTGTGAAAATCAACTGCTGGTGGCATAGGTGTGCTCAGGGTAAAAATAAAATATAGAGTTTCAGGGTATGATCCAAGGTACTTCAATGTTTCTTTTATGTGACTCTGAGAACTTTTACCATGGCCAACTTCTCTCAAGAATGGGCATTGAGGAGAAAACAAAAGGAAAAATAGATTCATGCATTTGTTTCACTTTTGCATAAGAGATGAGAAAATGTAGGCATCACGCCTTTGTATTTTAAGAACACTCAACTCTCTTTGTTGGTTACCAATGGTGTCTCGCAAGTCCCTTATTATTTTGTATTTTTCTTTCTCTTTTTTAACAGTGAAGCACCCCTTAGCAATCCCTAAGAGAGAAGACAGAAAGAAACCCTAAGCAATAAAATCCAACCATTTGCAGATTATTTGGTCACACCGCATATAAAATGCTCCTCAAAAGTAATCAAAATTTTAAAATTTGTACCTTTTATCCCACAATTCATAACAATATTTATTCTTTAAAGAGAACAACCCACATATAAAGGGTCCACGATATTGAATTGGACAAACGCAAGATAAGCAGAGAGATTAAGCATTTAAGCACAAAATTCCACCGAAAGGGCATACTCCCCCACACTTAAATTGAACAATATCCTCATTGTTCACCAGAAAAAACAAGGGAAGGTTTTCAGAAGACCTTTTCGGTAAGTAGATAAAATAGAGATAACACAAAGGTCACAAATAAACATTTAAGCACATAAACGCTCCTCTGCAGTTTTTATTTATATAAAAGCAAAATTAAAGAAACTGTTACTCCCCTGATATTATTTTTGCTAGTTGTTAAAAGGAGTTCCCCCACACTTGAGCTTCAGCCTCAAGTAGCGTAGCTTGGTTGCAGTGCGGATATGAAGGTGCACCTGCATAAGACACTAGAAGTAACCATACTACAAACGGGGTTAAAAGTTAGCAAAAATAAAATTTAAAGAGAACCTGAAAATTAAAAGAGCATAAAAGCAAAATAAAATAAAAGTTCATCCGGGTTGCCTCCCGGGAAGCTGCCCGTCTTTAACGTCTTTGGCTAGACGCCCGCTTCGTTATCCTGGATCAAAAATATAAGTAGACAACAGTTCTGCCAGGATAACGTAGTTAGCAGTAATTGAAAGAAAACCTCTTGGATCAAAACAAAACGTTACTTCGGCAAATATAATAGGAAAATGAATACTCCACAAAATCTGGTATTTTAGGAGGTACTGCCGGTAACGTAGTTCTAACAGAAGAACCGGTGGTGATGATTTTTCTTCCTCAATTTGGAGGATGTAAACATCCTCCTCTTGTAGGTGAGGCTCACAGAAAGAACGCTCGATATCATCTTCCGAGAAAGTTAATTCTTTGAAGGTGATAGTGGCGTTTTGTTTGGATATCTTGGCGGGAGGTGATGGCAATTCCTTCTCTTCATTTTCAAGGATGTAAGTATCCTCATCTTCTGGATAGAGCATAGAGAAGGATGGAAACTGGCGGTAGGCGACCGTAAGGGAAGAGAGTAACTTACATCCGTAGTGGGGTATTCTACCTCTTGAATTATTTCGCTCTTTGGTTGCTGTTTTTGTAGAGCGAGTCTCTCCAGCTAATCTGGTTGATCTTCTAACCAGAGTTGCTCTTGTAATATGAGACAATCCTCATAATCATGAGCTCCCCCACATACGAAACAGTATAAATACTGAGAATAGCAAAACTCTTGCTCGAACACCTGTTCCATTTCCATTTTTTTTTGTGTTTTTGTATATAAAACGAAATTACTGAAACAGATTAGAAAATAAAATGATTAGAAATAAACACAATAATAATATAAGCGGTGGAGAATTTAGAAGCGGGAGCAATTCGGGGATGGACTGGAGTCGCGAGCTTGTTCTTCTCTTCGGGTCGAGCTGGAGCAGTTTGGAAGTTTGAAGAAGAACGGAAATTAAAAACGCGGAGCTTTAGCTCCTTGGTGACGTCCGCTTACCTGACCGCGTGGGCTGGGGCGGACTCAGCTTCCTCCGCGTGGGAGTCCGCTGGAAACGGGGCGGACGTAGCTCTGCTCCGTTTTTTTTTTCGCTTAGCTTCTCTTTTTTTTATTACGAACCTACTGAAACACGTAACAAACTAACAATATAAACATACTAAAACAGATTATAAAATAAACATACTAACAATATAAACAAATTATAAAAGATAATGAATATAAACAACAACAAAATAATATAGACATAATATTCTAATATAACAAGTGAATAATCCGGGGCTTAGGGACGGCAACGGCGCCATTTTGCAGACGTTGTAAAGTGAGTGGTTAAACTGGTGTAAAAATAAAAGAAAAGAAATTAAAACTCAAAATAAACGTTGGGCTGCAAAAAATCCCGGTCGAGGTAGTATAGTGAAATGTAAGCGACCGGATGTCGAACCGTGGGACTAATATACATATAATAGTACCTAAGCATGTCACAAGAGGGGGGATTAATTGACTTGTATTATAAATAAAAAGGAAAGAGAAAAATAAACACAGTTAATAGATAAATTAAATGGAACTCTGGGTCAGGTTATTATAATCTGCATAATTAAGCTATCTCTACTGGTTTAATATTTTGGCAAGGTTCCTGTTACTATCTTAAGGTCCGATGAAAACTCATAAGAACTCGTTCCAGTTGTGCAAGGTCCGATGAAAACTCAAGCACCCACTAGTGGACGGCAGAGGAGTATTGAGGAATTACATTTGCATCTGAAAATACTAACTTATTAAATCATAATAAGCTTTCTCCAAATTTACGACTTAATTAACCTATCTATTTATCACCTGGTCTGATCAAAATAGACTTAGTAAAGCAATTTAATAAACTCATGACATTTATTAAAAAGGTGCGAGATAACCTTTAAAATACAACAAACTATATTTAAATAAAACCAGTAAAAATATTGCATAATTAATACAAACACATAATAACCATTCCCAGAGTATAAATATTCTAGCCTAACATATTAAATAGATAAACAGAAACAAGAGTAATAGAAATCATCTGTAGTCTCTCCTGCATTCGTTCTGCTATTTTGTATACGTAGGACTAGAGGTGAATATGGTGGAAAGTGAAATAAAAATGGAGAAGACGGGAGGAGAGAAATGAGGTGAACGTGTGATGTGTGGTGAAGTGGTACGGTGATGGATTGTATGGGTGGAGGATGTGTTATTTTTGTGGTGAAGTTACGTGCGTTTATATAGGGAAAGGAAGAAGAGAAAATGAAGATAGAGCTGGATCACGCGTGAAGGGATTTGCTCACTGATTGCTCATTTATTGCAGGGGACAGAGCGTGTACAGAGTAGATGGATAAGTTACGGTGGATGAGTGGACGAGTTGCAGACAGTGGGCGAGTTGCAGAAGTCGGTGAAGGCAAGTTGGAGACGACGACGAGCGAAACGTCGATTTTAGTCACAACCGCCTAAACAACCGCCTGGTTTCATGCGGTTTATAGTGTTGTCCGCCTAAACAACCGCCTAAAGCTAGGCGGTTCTCTCTTGCGTCCGCCTTCACTACCGCCCAAAGCTAGGCGGTTCTTCTTGCGTCCGCCTTCACTACCGCCCACATCTAGGCGGTTGCTTGTGAGTCGTCCGCCTGGAGTCCGCATCATTCTAGGCGGTAGATGTCAACGTCCGCCCCCTCAACAGGCGGTTACACATGCGGTCACAAGCATAAGTATTGACCTATTTTCCTTCCGACTTTGACCGGCTCTAGATTCTTCGTTTGGACCCCGTTTTCTGAGCCGTTTGCGTCTATGCGTTCGTCTCTTCGTTTACTTCACTCCCAGTTTGGTTTTCCTCATGTTAAACCAATAATTTTGTGAGATAAACAATAAAACATAAACTAGAGGAAAACTAACCGAAGTGGAGAAATGAGCAAGAAAAGTGCTAATATTATATATGAAATACACCTATAAAACATGCTCATTTGGACACTTATCACCAATCTCCATCAACACCTAGTTTCTCTAGGTCGTTCTTACTCTTATAATCACCAAAAACTCCTTTGGTTTCTACCGAAATTTCGCCATAACTCATCTACAATTCTTACATACCAAATGCACCAATTCTCACCTAAATCCATTCACAACTAACCACACCCATAACGGGTCCTACCAGTACGCAAGCGCAATCAAAATTCATCAATCCAACAATATAATCACAATCTCATATCCCTTGGCTCCAAGGCCCTTAATTCAAACAACAATTCACAAATTCCTCCTAATCACAATCAACAATTTGGTCCAGATCTTATTTCATTCTAAAGCATTAAGATTAGCATTAAGGTGGGTTTCTTACCTTAAATTCTCATAAGTTCCTCTTTTGCTCCCCTTCCTTCTCCTCTCTTGATTTTCGGTCGAGTTGTTCAACACACTTTCCAACCTCCAAATCAATACCCAAATGTAGAATTAGGCACTAATCAATACACCTATGCTTATTAATGAAGCTAGGATGCAAGGGAAGGTTCTTAGAGCACAAAAATGAAGAATGACCTTGAAACCCTATGGTGGGGTTTGTGGTCAAGAATTAAAGAGGATCTCCCAAACCACCATTGGAGACTTAGAGAATATCTCAAACAAGGAAAGAATAAGGCATTAAGAAGGGGCAAAATCGGCCAAGACCAAAGATGGAGAAAAGTGAGATTTTCCTTGGAACTTTTTACCATGAATCAAAGAGGGAACCCTAAGCTTCAATAAAATCCAACTTTCTCTTCAAATGGGCTATACCCATGGAGATGAACTTCAAGCTTTTGAGATTTTAAAAGGAGAGGGATGAAGCTCTTGATGAGGGGAGTTCAAATGTGCAATTTATTTTTGATTTGGAGCTTGGAGTTGGCTAGAGCATGAGGAGGAAGAGGAGAAGCCATGGATGGGGGCTTCAAAAATCATTCCAGCATAGAGAGGGAAGGAGGCTGCCGGCTGTGAAAGAAGAAAAGGAAAGAGAGAGAAAAGAGAAATAAGGGAGGAGAGAGAAGGGAGGGGGTACTTTCTACTTTTTCTTTTCTTTCTATCTAGCTAATAATAGAGACAGGGGGAGGCTGATTTATTTGCTAAAAACTGGCCCCGACAATGTACATAAGCTGGGGTGTTTTATGTCTTTTGCAGAAAACGCTTGTTAATTTACCCGGTTTGGCACTATTCATTAACCGGGCCCGTTTTCCAGATTTTTCTCGTTTCTTTAATTTTAATGGTTCTTAAGCTTCCATTAATGTTTAATTAGAGTTATTCGATTGACTATAATTTTTACGGGTCCATTGACCACTCAAAGTCATGTTTTCAGGTTTTCTTGAAAAACATGCTCTATAGCTTTATTAGCGTTTTTAATCCATTTTATGGATCCCTTTTCTACGGGAATTGTTCCCACATATCAATTAGGCATAAATAAGCCTTAGGAATCCATCTAGGACTCTAACCGATGTTGTATTCATCCTAAGGTCACGTAACGCTCATTTTTGTGTTTTATGCTTTTTAAGCGTTTTCTCTTTTCTTTTGGATGTATTTTCTTCACCAAAATTCTTTAGGCGCCATTAGGCCTTCAAATATCATATTAGAGTAATTTAATCACCATAATTAAGTTCAGGGTATTTCAAAAAGCGATGAGAAAAGAAAGGAAAAATGGGAAAAGAAGAGGAAGAAGAGGAGGAGGAGGAGAAGCTCACCTTCATTAAAGTCCTTCTTCAACCTCCATGGCAAACTCTTCTTCCTTTTCTCTTATTTTTGCTCTAATGCTTGTGTAGACTCCTTGTAGCTTGGGATGGGGATTTTGATCTAAATCCCCTAAGACCTCTATTGTTGTATCTTAAACTTGTTTTAATGTTTAATTTTTGTTCTTGAGCTTAAAGTTTGATGACTATTGAGCATTTGTGAATCTTAAACTTGTTACTCATGATTTGAAGATTTGTTTAGGGTTTTACCCAGTTCATTATCTATGTTATGTGTTGGCATTGGTTGGTTTGCTCTGAATCTGGCAATATTAGGCCTTAATATAGTTTCTAGGTTGCCGATTAGTCTAGCACTAATGTGGGATTCTATCAACATGTGACTCTAAGATAGAAATATAAATCATGAGGAATAAACCAATGTACTCAAATTTTGATGATTTTAAGATTAGACTTTGTAGCTTAGGGGAACTTGATCTTAGTGCTATTGATTGAAATACGGCTTGGCTGATTGAGAAGTCCCGATTATCAGTTAGGATTAGTAGACCTAGGTTAGGTTTCTAAATAATTAAGTATTCCCATTGTTTAGCAATAAGCTCAAGTCGACAATCGATAATAACGGGGTGATGGGTGCAAAGATCCATCCTGTGCTATACCTATCTAGTTTCGTTTTATTACTTTCTGTTGGAGTATGAAGGTGTTGCTGAGATAGTCAACCAGATCAAATGAGTCAATCACACTTCTCAAAACAAGACAAAGCCAGTCAACCTCGAAAGAGCGAGAGAGTCCATCCATGTGAATTCATCAATCAGTTACAAAATTTTACGGAGCAACATCCACTAAACCATAACGTCATCAACTATCATCCTTGGGCCGAAATTCATGCAAAAAGTGAGCAAAATCCAAAGCCTTGACTTTCTGATAATTTGAGAGAGTTTGTCGGTCAGTTACAAAAATTAAGGAGCATGTACAGCAACTACATTGACTTACAACGGTCATCAACGTTCAGACTTGGACCAAAATTATCTCAACGTGGCACTAATCTGAAGACTTGGCTCCAGCTTCCGAAATTTAGCTCCAGCTTCCGAAATTTCTTGGAAAGAGTCATTGGTTCCTGAACTTTCGGAACTAACAGAGTCAGTCTGCTATATTATACGTGAGAGTCATAATTAAACGTTGCCAAGTCGTCCAATGGATTGGTAATTGTCTGAAAATTAAGGACCAAGGCTTAGCAACGTTCACAAAGAAGTTAGGACCAGATTTTAAGCAACTAAAAGTAACTACAACATTCAGATGACAGAAATTTCGGAAGCAGACTCCCTCAACGGCTCCACTATATAAGAGAGTTGTCATTTCACTTCTCATTGCAGCTCTCCCAGAGAGAATCATTCAGAGCATTTGTTTAGAGAAAGCTTTGCCTATTTTAGAGAAAGAGAGAAAAAAGAGAGAGAGAGAAGTACTTGATTCGTTTGTGCATATCGATAGAGTCTTTCTAGGTAGGACCTAGTTTTCACTACACTTATCATTGAGCTGATCAAAGATTGTATTGGGTGAGTGAGTGAAAACCACGAAGTAGATCTCATCTACTGAGTGGGCATTATAAGTTGTTTTGTTTTTGACCAGGAAATAAAATAACTTATATTGTGTATCCTGCTGAGTTTGACAAAGTCCCTCTACCTTTCGAGTGTTAATTTGTTTTAGTTTCTTCAAGTCTTCCGCACACTTAGTTTAACCAGTGCGATTGAGTGCCTCCACATCACAGAGTGTTTCTTACCTTCAAAGACCGATTGAGTCAAACCAACTCTTAGACTCACACCTTGAGTTGGTTTGAGTTAGCCACCCGATCCTACATGTGGTATCTGAGCCTTGCTTAGGCTGACAGTCAATCAACGAGCAATGGCAGCTGTCGGTTGGGGTGACTCAGACTCCAACGATCAAGACACGGAGTCCAGTGGCCTAGTATGTCTCGTGGCACATGATACGACTGAGTCCATGGTCCCCGACAATGAGGTAACTCGTTCTCATCTTGAAACAGATCTTTATCGTATATCTCCTATGGGTTTTATGACTTTAATTGCTAAAATTGTCTCTGAGACTAACTCTCTCAAAGCTAGTCTCACCAGCAAAATTTCCGAGTTAACTGAGGAACTCGAGATCTCAAAGGGTCTCATGTATGCTTTAAGAGACGAAGCTGAGGAACACAAGACTGTCTCTTGCTCTCTTAGATTAGACTTACAAGACTCTCGGCGTCGTGTTGACTCCCTTAAAAAGGAGCTCGACAAAACCAAAAGTCTTACTTAATCCAACCAAAGGGAATAGGAAGAGTCACTCACTCAGATTGACTCTCTCAAACATGACCTTACGGTTTTCGCTGACAAGTGTTGTTATTTGCAGAATGAGTTAAATAATTCAGAATCTCAAGTTATCTCTCTAACCTCTTCTGTTGAGCAACTCTCTCGAAAATTGAAAGAAAAGGAACATGCACTCTCTCTCAAACCAGTCAATTTCATCAAACATGTCACTCTATCAGAATTTCCCGAGTGTGCCAACTCAAAGATCAAGGAAGTTAGTCAAGATCATGATAATTTTTGAAAGGAAGTTGAAAAACTCTCCCAAGAGATAATCAATATATGATCTAGAGTTGGATCCACTCAATCGAAGCCTAAGTGGCATAAAGGTAAATTCGATATCCCTAAAACTATGTCCAAATCCAACAACAAACCCAAGCGCCAACAACAAAAAGAAAATTTTGATTCTTGGTGGAAAGGACAGCAAAAATACGTCAATCTTCCTCCTACTAAGATTTGCGGTTATTGCGGGAGTCTTGGACATCGAGACAGTGCCTGTGAAAAGCTTCACAAGGATGTGTCATTTAATATCAAGCGACTCAATCTTATCATTGAGGCACGAGAAAAGCTGAAACAATCTGGTTCAAAAAGGGGACCCAATTATATTTGGGTTCCCAAAACTACCAATTGATTTTTTTGCAGGTGGAAGCGAGCGTGGAGATGGACTATGTGTACTGGGACAGAGGGTGCTCCAGAACTGGAAATCCCGACAAATTCAGCTCACTTTCATCCTACAAAGGAGGTAAGGTCACCTTTGGAAACAACAACCAAGGTGAAATCGTGAGAGTTGGCTCCGTAGGTAACACCTCCAAGTTTAAGGTAGATGGAGTCCATCTGGTCACTGGACTTCAACATAGTCTATTAAGCATTTGTTAAATTTGTGAAAGATTCAATTTAATATTTTTCTCTTATGTCGTTTGCAAAGTTTTTGATGAACGTACAGGATCTCTAGAAGCCACGGGACGTAAAGAAGGAAATATGTACAAGAAGTGTCTTAATGCCATCAATTCTGACGATCAAGTCTATCTATATGCTCGCTTTCAAGCAGCACCCAAACAGTCCCATCTCAAGACGACCAAGCGAATCTTTCGATACTTAAAAGGAACCAGTCAACATCATCTATGGTACCTTCGTTCCCCTATATTACTTTATTTGGTTTTAGTGATTCTGACTGGACAAATTCCCTCATTGATCGAAAGAGTGCATCTAGAAATGCACAATTCCTTGGTCTATGCTTAGTATCTTGGCCCTCTCAAAGCAAAATTTTGCTGAGATCAAATTGGTATTTTCTGTGATAACAATTGCACATTTAAAATCTTTGAAAACCCAGTCCAACATTCGAGAACCAGACACATTGAAATACGTTTCCATTTCTTGAAGGACTGTGTTGAGAAAAAGCTAATTGAACTTGACTTTGTCCCAATAGAGGATCAGCTAGCAGATATCTTTGCCAAGCCTCTTCCTACCACCAGATTCGAGGCACTCCGTTCAGAAATCAGAATGAGTCAATCCACGTAAGACGGTAGTTTCTCTCCTCCCTTGGTTGTAATAATTAGTAAGTGTTGTTTGCATACTGTTTGAGTCAATCCGTGTTCTCATATTGATAGACTGTGTCTGTTCTTTGTGTCTCTTTGCGATTTTCATTTAAAAAAAAACAAAAAAAAGGGAGAGAGGACAAAGGCAAGGTACTCCGCTAACTTGTTTCTCCTGAACCAAAACGGACCTCGTCCACTCGGTTATTAAGCCTTTAAGGGTGCTTCATCACCTAACTTCCTAAGGGTGCGAAACCTGGGAAAGTTGGCCCAAAGCTGTTACATGGGTGGAGAGAAAAGTTTGGGGGATGGAGACAGTCCCTGTGTGCTTAACTTGTTAAATATCTACGAATTGCAAATATAGAGCTATAAAGCCTTCAAAAATACAATGCAATGCAACAGGGATCATTACAAGTTATGAGTATGTGGCAATGAAAGGTACTGTGGAATATGACAATACTTCTTGCCCCTTGTTATCCAAGAGTATATTTGCGTTATGGATACAGTGTATTTATTTTTTAGTGTACGGATTGACTTAGACTCTGTTGTAAACTTCACTTACTAGTGACAGCAAAAAAGGGGAAGTAGTGAATCCCATTTCTCTACAAATGGGTCACTCTGGCTATGTTCTAGATTGACTTTGTCTCTGTGCGACTAGGTCTTAGGTGAAGTTTGGATATTCTGTTTCGTTTTTACTCTATTGGTACTAGATCATGTTGGTTGCAGTTTTCTTAACTTAGTCATATATTCCCTATTTCCAATCTCTCTTAGTAGGTTGTGGTTTGCTAAAATTGTGCTCATCGATTAAGGGGGAACCTGGACAGGGTCGGTTCCCTAAAATTCTTTTTGCTCTTGTCTTGTTTTGCAGATTGACTCATTCGGGATTCACAAAGAGAGTTTTGCTATCATCAGCAACAAGGGGGAAACTGTTGGAGTATGAAGGTGTTGCTGAGATAGTCAACCAGATCAAACGAGTCAATCACACTTCTCAAAACAAGACAGAGTCAGTCAACCTCGAAAGAGCAAGAGAGTCCATCCATGTGAATTCATAAATCAGTTACAAAATTCAAGGAGCAACGTCCACTAAACCATAACAGTCATCAACTATCATCCTTGGGCCGAAATTCATGCAAAAAGTGAGCAAAATCCAAAGCCTTGACTTTTTGATAATTCGAGAGAGTCTGTCGGTCAGTTGTAAAAATTAAGGAGCAAGTACAGCAACTACATTTACTTACAACGGTCATCAACATTCAGACTTGGACCAAAATTATCTTAACATGGCACTAATCTGAAGACTTGGCTCCAGCTTCTGAAATTTAGCTCCAGCTTCCGAAATTCAAGGAAAGAGTCATTGGTTCCTGAAATTTCAGAACTGACAGGGTCAGTCTGCTACATCATATGTGAGAGTCATAATTAAACGTTGCCAAGTCGTCCAATGGATTGGTAATTGTCCGAAAATTAAGGACCAAGGCTTAGCAACGTTCACAAAGAAGTTAGGACCGGATTTTAAGCAACTACAAGTAACTACAACGTTCAGATGGCAAAATTTCAGAAGCAGACTCCCTCAACGGCTCCACTATATAAGAGAATTGTCATTTCACTTCTCATTGTAGCTTTCCCAGAGAGAATCATTCAGAGCATTTGTTAAGAGAAAGCTTTGCCTATTTTAGAGAGAGAGAAGTACTAGATTCATTTGTGCATATCGATAGAGTCTTTCTAGGTAGACCTAGTTTTCACTACACTTATCATTGAGCTGATCAGAGATTGTATTGGGTGAGTGAGTGAAAACCACGAAGTATATCTCATCTACTGAGTGGGCATTATAAGTGTTTTGTTTTTGACCAGGAAATAAAATAACTAGATTGTGTATCCTGCTGAGTTCGACAGAGTTCCTCTACCTTTCGAGTGTTAATTTGTTTCAGTTTCTTCAAGTCTTCCACACACTTAGTTTAACCAGTTCGATTAAGTGCCTCCACATCACAGAGTGTTCTTACCTTTAAAGACCGATTGAGTCAAACCAACTCTTAGACTCACACCTTGAGTTGGTTTGAGTTAGCCACCCGATCCTACACTTTCCTTTTTTCTCCCTTCATCACCCCGAAACAATTTAAACCCCTAAAATGATTTACATTTATGCAATTTGTATATATTTATGCACATTCACTAAACTTGATAATTAGTTAGATAGTTTTAAAGCCCTTATGGATACGACCTCGATGGACTACAACGACTGGGTTCACTTCCCCTTAGTTAGCAAGATATATGTTCACTTATATTTTGCACAACAAGTTTTTAGCACCATTGCCAGGGACTTCGGTCCAACTATCTAGTTATTATCTATTTATTTTTTGTGATTTTGTTCATTTTCCTTATTTTCCCTTTTGCGTGTAAATTTTTGTTTCTTTTCTTTGTAGGAACTCAAATCTGATGGATGGACACTATCATCAAGCAGATGGTTGGTTATGACAATTCCAATGGCGTATATACAATTACAATTAGTGGGTGGTGTGTCAAAGGTGTGGGGAATAACATGAAAGTCCTTCTTGTCAGTCACAATGTCTGAATTAAGAGCAATTATGGGGAACCTTGTCTGATATGTCATGTCAAATCCCCACCGAACAAAACCCCAACCGTTGAAGTGTATGCCAAAGGTGCGGAGAGTACCATGAGAGCCCCCAATGTTCAACAACAATGTCAGAATTGAGAACTCTCATGGAAGACTTAAAATCATCTGTCAGCTAAACCCTACCATTGTGTGCCAAGAGTGTGGAGGAGACACAAGAGTGCTCATTGTCCTGTGATCATGGTAGAGAGAAATTCCTCTAGCTTGATGGGTTCATGGCAAAGTCTATCTTAGAGACCAACGCAAGGACTGTTGAATAAGACACCATCAATGCAAGAATCCAAGCTAAGCTCGATCATGTATCACCACAACTTGAGAGTGCAATGGCTCAAGAGGAGGAGCAACCTACCGAGAACTTGAGTTTCCCTCTCTTTCCTCCCCTGTTCAAATCAAAGATTTCATCACCATTCAACCACCAACTTGCTTTAAAGGTAATTCATCAAAGGAAAGTTTCCACTTCGACTTCATGAGTTTGCTCCCTCTAAAGTAAACTATAATTTATATCCCCCTTGTTCTCTACAAAGAATATAGGATGCTTACATCCTCAAAACTTGAGAAGGAGGAGTCATCGCTTGCCTCCAAGCCATCAGAGGAAAGTTCCACCATCGACTTCAAGGAGCCACCTCCCTCTGAAGTTCATGTCCACCAAGGCTCTTCTTATGAGCTCACCTAAAGAGGACGATTTCTACATCATTGAAACTAAGGAAGACGAGCCATCACCCTTTGATCTTTATCTAGAGGATCAAGGCCATCCACACCTGTGCTCATATGATGTAAGGTGGAAGCTTAGAGTTCACCCGCTAAATGTGAAGCCCACCTTCCCATTTGAGCTGGGACTAGAGCTAGAAGACAAAGTCCACCCCATAATTCTTGTACACGCTCAATGAAAGTAAGGATATCTTTGTCCTTTATTTTGAAGAGGAGGCATCACCAAAATATGATTCTCACACCAAGGATCATGAATTACAACATCCAGGCCATTCTTTAAGGAAATTATTGATGCTCGCCAAACCCACCCGTTGAAGCTCACTTCAACATTCATATTCGATCCTAGAGCTCTTCAAGGGGGTATGGTCTAGATAAAGACCTTAAAACATGGGCAGCTTCTTGGGAGGCAAGCCGGATTGAAATTTCTTTCATTTGCTTTATTTTCATTTAATGTTAAGTTCTTCTTCATTATTGATTTTGCTAACTTTTAATCCTATGTGTAGTTGGTTGCTTTTACTGTCTTATGTACTACATCGCAACCAAGATACGCTCCTGTGAGGGTAAAGGTCAAGTGTGGGGAGTTTCTTAAAGTAAGCAACAACAAAATCATGGGAGTACTAGTTTATGTTATTTTGTAACTTTGTTCTCTTCTTTCATTTTGATTTTGCTGATTCTTCAAGTGGGGAATAGCTCGATGCTATATTGTTGTTTGTGTCCTCTACTGTCTTCTTTTTTTGCTTCTCGAAAAGGTCTTCTGAACCCTTCCCGGTTTGTCTGGTGAACGGTGAGATTGTTCAACCTAAGTGTGGGGGAGCGACCTTTTCGATGAATGTGTGCATAAATGCTTATTCATTATGATTATCTTACATCTGGAACCTTGTGATGTGGGTTGTTCTCAAACAAGTACTCTTATGCATTATGAGATAAATGCTCAAAAGTTTTCTTATTGATTACTTTTGAGAATCATTTTTCATGCGGTGTGACCAAGTGATTCTAAATGGTTGAATTTGTTTCACTAGGGGTGGTTCCTTCTGTCGTCTCTCTTAGGGATTGTTAAGGGGTGCTTCTTTGTGAAAATTCTTTAAGGGACTTGCGAGACACCATTGGTAACCAACAATGAGAGTTGAGTGTTAATAAATCCAAAGACTACATGCCCAATTTTTAACTCCTCATCTCTCATGCAAAAGTGAAACAAGTGCATAAATCTACTTTTCCTCTTTTTTCTTCTCAATGCCCATTCATAAGTGAAATACCCCAAACCTGATATGTGGTTTAAATATTTAAACTATTGTATATAAAGGCTAAAAAGTGTCTTAGAGACATCAGTGAACAATTTAAACCATAGTAAATGCAAATAAAGCACTAAGATACAGTTTGAGCAAAAAACATGCTCTAAGCTATGAGTGACTTGGTTAGGACCCAAAGAGCCTACAAGAACTTAATAATATTCAATTATGATTTAATAAGGCTAATTAAGTCCTTAGGAAACTTGGTAGACAGTTAAACCAAACAAAAACACAAGAAAATACCTTAAAGTCAATAAGAGCAAAAATGTGCTCTAAGCTTGGGATAAATTTGTATAAGACCAAATGGTCATACTTATACCTTATAAGTATGTTAATGAACATATTAAATCAATTACCAAAAGAAAACCAAGCTTGAAAACAAGTTAAAACACAAAAAGTGCTTTAAGGAGTCTTAAAGCACGTTTTGAAAAATTGTCTTGTAAATGAGTTTGAATGGCTAAATGTCCATCATTACTCTTTAATTAACATGTGTACTATATAGTATCACATTTGGAAGTCTATATCAATGGGAAATCAAAAATTTCACATCTATGTGCCTTGTTTAGTGAATAGTAACTAAAATAAGCTAGTTTGTAACATATGTTGTTATAAGTAATTAAATTAGTCAACAAAGACTATTATACCCCTAGACTATAATGGGGGCCAGTTTTTATGAGGTGAGTCATCACTTGTAAGTTAACAAAACAAATAACTAATGATTAAAGCAAGTTACTATTTGCTTTATTACATAATATCTTCCAAAAGCAAACTTACCTTCTCATTCTCTTCTCCTTCTCATTTCACACGGTTCTTCATCTCTCCCAACTCCATTCTCGGTTTGCTACAGCCCCATCTCATTCTTCATCTTCTTTCACTTGTAACTTATGATTCATGCTCCAAAATCAATTCCAAGACTACCTTTGTCTTAGTTAGACCAAGCTTACACTTTACCTTTTCAAATCTTCAAGAACTCCATTTTGGTGCCATGGAGATTCACCATTGAAGGAGCTTGAGCTAATATTTTCACACCTGTTGTTCTCCCTTGATTCTAGGTAAGGAATCTCAAAGAAAAAAATATGTTTCCTCAATATTTGTATGATGTCCGAAAAATTCACCTCACCATGGTGTCTTTACCTTGCTGTTTAGCTTCATTGAATCTTCCAAGGGCTAGGAGGAGTCCTCTTGATACTTATTCAAGCTCTCTTCCAATTCCAAGGTTAAAAACAATTACTTAACGTGTTAAGACAAATATATGTGCCTAGGGTTTACAATGAGATGAAGCATAATGCTTGAATACTCATTCCATTATTGTACATTGTTTAGAAGTTGTCAAACAACCAAACATCCTTACCGGTTGTAACAAGGAAGAACAAGAGTGTTCAAGTAAAAATCTTGAAGAAAAGAGGTAAATGTGCTAACCTAATGTAATTGATGCCTTAGGAAAATGAGCTTGATTGCTTAATAAAATACCTAAGGAGCCAATGGCAAATGAGCTAGTAAAAATGCTCTCAAGGAGTTTATTAAGGGCATATGTATTGTTGGGTGTATTGCAGGCCAAAGGCATATTTATGTGGGAAATTCATTGTTTAAGGTTATTTATTTAAGGGCCTAAGAGCCATGTTATTTAAGGGCTAAGTGCCAAGCAATTAAGTTTATGCACTATATTGTGATGTAGTGTTAAAATTGGTGAAGTTTTGTGGGTGAGAATACTCTTGATGGATTTTAGGTGTTCTTGAATGAAATAAGGGTAAACACTAAGTGTTTGGATGTGAGGATATACAAGAGAAGCTATGGCAAATTTGGGAAATGTATAAGAAGTTCTAAGTGATTTAAACAAGTTTTGGTGAACTAGGAAGTGTTAAAGGTGAACAAGTGTTTTACTAGGGAAGAAAGCATGTATTAAGGTGATTTAGAGTGATACAAGGACTTTGGTATTATCTTGGAAGTTCTAGGAATTCAAGGTGTGTTTTGAGGAATGTATTAAAAGTTGGAGAAGTTTGTTTAAGGTTTAGGAATATTGGTGTAACAAGGAAGAAATGATGTTTAGGTAAGATGTGAAAAAGGAGATTTAGTTAGTAAGAAAAGAAGTTTCAGAGATGATGTTAAGGTGTAGAGGAAACACCTGGTATAGTGGTCATTATTGGTGAAACACCACTTGGAAAACTAAGGAGGAGGAAATAACATAAGTGTTAGGAATTTCGGTATGAAATGAGTAAGTGCTTAAGGTGATAGATAATGAGTTTCATGGATGTTGTATGAGGATATAAGTGTACCAAATGATGTTAGAAAACATTAGGAGGCCTTAGGAGAAGTTTGGAGTTAAATGGGCAATGGAAAAATAAGGGTCTGGAGCATACTGACCTTGCGACCGAACATGCCAAGGTCGGTCGAGCCCAGATTACCCTGCGAGAATTAGTTTCTGGAACGGACGACCTTGGGACCGGACTTGCAAGGTCGGTCGGGCTTGTATTTGTGTACGAATTAAGTTTCTGGAACGACCGGACATGGGACCGGACTTGGCAAGTTCGGTCGGGCTTGAATTTTCAAAGGGAAGGAAGAAACTCTCGGGAATGGACGAACAAGCGACTGAACTTACAAGGTCGGTCGGAGTAGAAATTTTTGACGGTATTGCGTTATGGAATGGACCGACCTTGTGTAAGGTCGGTCGGTAAGGTCGGTCGGACCAAAAAACTGTTTAAGGTTATAAAATGATATGTAATGATGGGGATTGATTAGTAATGATGTTATAAGGTTGTTAAGACATGTTAGGTGAGTTATAATGATAATTTAGTGGGGGAAAAGATGTATTAAAATGTAAAAGTAAAACAAGTTAAAAAGTGAAGTTATGTAAACTAAGTTAACGGGGAAAAGTTATAAGCATTTGACATTAAACAATCATGATACACGATGTTAATAAAAATACATGTAATGTTATCAGTTGTTCGAGGATTGCTCGAGGAACATAAGTGGACACGATAAAGTGGACTCCAGTGACAGGTATGGTTTCTTGCAACCTGTGTCCTACCGGATTACACCGGCTTGTATGCCAATGTGTTTTTCTGTATGTTTGCCAGTGTTGTAAGATTAAACATGTAATGAGTTTACAGTAATTCATTTATGTGGCGTGTTCAACTCCGATACCATCTAACCTCGGAAGTGTTAACCTTAGTTAACTGAGTCTAGGATCAATGAGAGTTCGGTATTGGATTCGGATTAAACGACCCGAACCATGGGACGTTCTAACCACGACTATGCGTTGTGTTAATTGTGTGATATGTGTATGTGAATGTAGGGATCTCCCTGTATGTTTAACCCAGTTTTAATGCTGTATGGTGTGTAGAGTGATAGACTCCATAGTGGGGTTCTAACTAATATCTAAAAGTAAGTATGTACTAACAGTGGTGAGGAATCCAGTTTGGCCGGTCGCGCGTTGTTTGGGAGTGGGTATCCTTCTTAGCTTTACCCTTCTCTCTGTTATGGTTGTTTCCCTCACAGGTTATGATCTCCCATTAGCTTATTCCAAAGCTTAGCTATTCTGACTTATGATCGGTTTAAGGGGAACATGTGTTTGTGTGGTGTGTTTGGGCCTCCAAACCCGAGCCATCTTAACTTAAGTTACTCGTCCAACTATTAGGACGGTAATGAGTGTTGTTTGTGTTGATAACGAGCTTACCATGAGGGTGACATCATTCTCTAGGCTCACCAGTGATTAACTATGTTGGGGTCGGTTCCTAAGAGAACCGTTCCCGTTATTATGTGTTGTTGATGTAATGCAATTTCTATTGCGATGTTATTGTGCACGTTGAAACGTGAAAGTGTTGTTATGTGTGCATGTATATGTTGTAAGATGTGGAGTATGTGGATCATGGATATGAGTCCCAGTTTGTGATAAGAGAGCGTTTAAGGATAACCCGATTAATGGGTAGTTGTCGTCTATTAAGGAAGTAGATCCATTAAAGGAGAGAAACACTCTAGGGATAATGAATACCATGAGTGACTTATCAAATAAGGATGTATTATCCGTTTATTGAGCCCATTGAGGCGAAATGTTGAGTGTTGTGTGTTTACAGTTGCATGCATGATTTAAATATAATCAACCAATGCTAAGACAACAATTAGTTGTGCGTGGCCCAGTAGCATGTGTGGCTGCGGGTTTACCATACCAGCAAAGGTGCTGAGCCCTTGGGGGCCACCCTTTCTCTTCTTTTCCTATTTCAGGTACAAAGAGCTGGAAGCCGTTCAAGAGTAGGACGGGTGGGGTAGTCGTCATGTACAGGGTAATCACTTAAGTTGTATATATGCAGTAGGTGTAGTAAGACCGAAATTGTTATCGGCATCAGTTTGTGAATACTCGGTACAGTTGGAAGGTATGTCTTGTTGTTAATGGAAAGGGATAATAATGTGTAGACGCTCGGAATCTAGTCCATCAGACCGGTACAATGTTTATGTAATAGCCTTGTTGGCCACGTGGGTGGTTAACGGCGTGTAACACCAACGAGTTAAGTAATGTGAAGTAGTATGTTTCCGCTTTGCAGGATGTTGTTATGTGTTTGTTGTTGGAGGGGTGTTACAATAAGAGAAGTTGGTCATGGTAAAAGTTTTTGAAGTTATCTAATCTTAAAGCTTGAAGCACTCCTCATCATATCCAAAAACTCTATATTTTATTTTCCCTAAGCACGCCCATTCCACCAAGAAGACATGGTTCACACTCCTCAAAGGTTTTAATCACTTTTTGCTTCTTCTCTTACCCTACACTTCATAATAGTATTTGTAATCTTGAACATTCCTTACTTGCATGGGTTGTTGGTTTTGCTGAAGGTTAAGCAAAAAGGTAAGTGTGGGGTGTGTGATGAGTTTCCAAATGAGCATGTTTAGGGGTGTATTTCATATGTTTATCAACAATTTCATGCTCATTTCTTCACTTTAGCTAGTTTTCCTCTAGTTTTATGTTATTATTGGTGTTTATACACATTTATTTCTTAAAATATGGAATACCATATCTAGGAGAAAATTAGACGAAGAGAGAAACACGTGGGCGCAAACGGATCCAAAATTGGAGCTAAAACGAAGAAGATAAAACGTATTTGAAGACTGACCTTCCCACATGACCAACCCAGGTGGGTCGGATGGACTTTTTCCAGAAGCTACTAGACTTGGCCGACCTAGGCAACCTCCCCATGTTGATCAGTCAGAAGCTATTGAAATTACTGACCAAGCAACCGCCCCAGGTGGGTCGGTCGGACTAATTTTTTGGGCACATGACGACGTCTTCTCCCAAAGTTAACTGACCCACATGGCTCGGTGGGCTAAAAATTTGCCTTAATTATCTTTTAAAAGGGAAAAAGAAGAGGAAAGAGAGGAAGCAGGGGGCAGACCAAAAGTGACGGGAAAAGAAAGGAAAAAGGGAAATAAGAGGAAGAAGAGGAGGAGAAGCTCACCTCCATTGAAGCCCTTCTTCAATCTCCATGGCTAACTTTCTACATTTTCCCTTATTTTTTCTTTAATGCTTATATATTCCTTGTAGTTTGGGATGCGGATCTTGCCCCAAATCCCCTAAACCTTCATTGTTGAATCTTAAACTTATTTTAATGCTTTATTTTAGTTCTTCTGCTTTAAGTTTGATGAATATTGGGCATTATGAATCTTAAACTTGTTACTCATGATTTGGGGATTTGTTTAGGGTTTACCAAATTGTTATCTATGTGTTGGCATTGGTTAGTTTGCTCTGAATCTGTCGATATTAGGTTGCCGATTTTTTAGAACCATTGTAGGATTCTATCAGCATGTGACTGTGAGATAGAATTCTAAACCGTGGGGACTAAATCAATATACTTAATTTTTGATGATTTTGAGATCTAACTACATTGCAACTTAAGGGAAATTGAGCGTAGTGCTATCGATTGACACGAGGCTTAGCTGATTGAGAAGTCCTGGTTAAATCGGATAGGATTAGTAGGCCTAGGTTAGGTAGTTAATTAAGTAAGTGTTCTGTTGTTTAGCTATAAGTTCAAAAGTCAACAATTGGTAGCAACGGGATCATGGGTGCAAAGATCCATCCTAAGCAACAACTAGCCTTATTAGTTAGTTTTGTTTTATCGTTTTCCTTTTTTTTTCTATTATCAATCCAAACAACAAACCCCCCCCCCCCAAAAAAAAAAATCTATGATTATGTTATTTTTTACGTATTTATGCACATTCCCTAAACTTGATAATTAGTTAGATAGTTGCAAAATCTTTGTGGATGCGACCTTGCTAGACTACAACGACTGGGTTCACTGCTCATATTTAGCAAGATATATTCACTTATTTTTTGCACAACAGTCTTCCATGCGGGGCTTACTAACGGCGTTGGGATCCAGGATGAGGTCTAGGCTTCCACGCTCCAGTAGCTAACAGAGAGGCATATGAGAACACCGTTGTCTCTAGCCAGCTAAATGTTTGTGCAACTTTGTTTTTAGTTGGTGGAAGCTACTCTTCAGGTACTGGATTGTGGACTTCACTTCCTTGACGTCTCCTTCTAGCCGCTAAAGCCTATCTACTAGAGAGTGGGACGTGGTATAACCCGGATTTTTGCTTTAAGTCTGATTTCATTTTTATATCTTATGTAAGATGGGTTATGTCATTTAGGTACCTTGTGGTTTTGATGAGAAGAAGAGGGTAAGTTGGTCTTTTCCCTTTTCTAAATTAAGGTAAGGAATATAAGCAATAGGAAATTCCTTATTGTTTTCCTATTCCCTTTCACGCCAGTTCTACGGTTTGTCTGAAGAGCTCTTTCGTTCTTTTGCTTCTTCCTCAAGTTATTTTCTGCTTTGTGTAGATTTCTGCTCTAGTGTGTTGGATTTTGCTCTAGTGTGTTGGATTTCTACTCTAGTGTGTTGGATTTCTGCTCTCCTCCTCTACTACGTGCTTCCTCGTTTGTTTCCAGTTTGAATTATATTTTGGGTGTGGTACCGTATTTCGGTTTGGGTTTCTTTTCTTTTCTTTTTTTCCCTGATTTTAGAGTTCTTCCAATGGCTTGTTGTTCAGTGGTTGATTTCATTGTGTTGGTCTGCGGGCTACTTGTGGGTTTCTTCGGCTTCAATTTGGGGTTCTTCTGTGCATCGTTTGAGGTAGGTGTGAAAGTGAATTCATGACTTCTTCAATTGCTTGTGATTTGTGTGTTTCGTGAATTGATTTTACCTTGTTTTTGTATGTGTTAAAGGCCATCAAAACCCCATGGTTATCCTCTCTATTTCTCTGTTTTGATGTGTTTTGTGCTGCCCTGATTGAGCAAAGATGTTTTCTGCATTCTATACAACTGCTGATGTGTTATGCTTTTGTTTCACGGTGTCCGGACTTGTGTCCAGAAATTTATGTCCGGACAAGGAGCAACTGCATCTCTGTATGTCCGATTTTGAACCTGTCCTGATGGAGTGCGAGGACAAATCTAGACTTCAAGTCTCGGACTGTGTACGAACTTGCAAGTTCAGACACATGTCGGACACACCCAGTGTTCTTCTTCGGACACATGTCTGGAGGCACCATGAATTTTTTTGTCGGACTTCCGTCCGGACTTACAAGCCCGGACACAAGTCTGGATGTCACTGATTTTGGGTCTCGGCATGTGTCAAGACATGTAAGTTCGACACATGTCCGGATAGGGTTATGTTTTTGCCAAAATTTCTCATTTTAGCTTCGTTTGGCTTCTATTTACGGGTATGTATTCCTCTAAGTCTGTATAAGTGATTTATCCATGTTTTGGAATAATTAAACGCACATTTGCTCTGAAAGTGTGGATTTCTATTTTGTGACCTAGTTACTTTTCTTCTGAGCCGTGGTTGACTAGGTCAGGTTAATCCGTAGCATGCTACAGAATATGTTATGTTATGTGTATGGGTCATTCCCATTCTGTTATGGGGGTCGACGGGACCTTTGGTCTTCGGACCATTTCTTCGTTGTCGAGGGATCTTTTGATCCATCAGTCTTCGACCCTTTCTTATATGTGCGTGCTTAGAACTAGAGTCACGGTTTTTTGTGACCTTCTGGTTTGAGTGCTGGTTTGTTAACTGATTTAGTTCGTTTTTTTTATGAAGTTCTCCTCCCTTCTCTCTGTTTATGAAGGCACTAGTATGTTGCGCTTTCGTTTGGATATTGTTAAACTATTTTAAATGTTTTGAGTGACCTCGTTGATGATGGTTTCTATCCTTTCCATAATATATATACGCTACAGATTGATCAACGTGGGATTTGGACTATGACCCGTGGAGCTTAGACTTCTTTTATATTTTCTTCTTTTGTTTTCGGATACTGGATTTTATACTTTGTAGCCTACGGGCCATGACTACATTATGTATTTACTCTGGGTATTTGGATATTCTGTATACATTTGGTTTTATCAATGCGAGTACTACTTTCCTTTGGTTTAAAGTGTTTCGATTTAAAGCCTTGTTTATATTAGGTAGTAAGTGTGCGAGTGTAACGGTCTTAGAACCAGCCCGGTTTCAGGGTCATTACATTTAGTGGTAATAGAGCCAGGTTTGGCTTTCTCTGGTGTTGTGGGCGAGTCTGGATGATTGGGTTTCTATTATGTCTGCTATTCAGAGTGTTTGGTTGATTTTGATCATTTTGATGTTTGTATTATCAGTATGCCACCACACAGAACTAATTCCTCTAAGTGAGCCTCCACATGGAGAATCGCTGGTATCGTGCATTAGGTGATCACCCGGGTGTTGGAGAACATGGGTACCGCTGCGGTGCCAGCGTTGCAGCTGACAGTAGTGGTGGCAGCAACATGAAGGCATTGCAGGAGTTCTGAAGTTGAAGCCGCCCTCCTTCGATGCCAGCGGTGATCCATAGGAGGCCAACCACTAGATTATCACCATAGAGGGCCTCCTTAGGGTTATGGGATGTGAGGAGGAGCAGAAGGTGGACATCGCCACCTTTATGTTTCAGGCGGAGGCAAAGGAGTGGTGGAAGTTGGTGGAGGGGACACACCCCACCCGTGGACTTGGGATCCGTTTACTATCTGCTTTAATAAGAAGTTCTACCCTGATGTCTTCCGAGATCAGAAGATTGTGGATGTGGGGGGGCTCCGTTAGACGCGGGAGATGACAATCGATGATTATGTGAGGAAGTTCATTTCCCTCTCGAAGTATGTGCCTGAGCCGAATGAGAATCGGAAGGCCAGGACATTTGAGAGTGGCTTGAGGCCAGACATTCGGTCTATTGTGGCACCTTTCACCACAAGACCTTCATGGATGTTACTGTTGTGGCTTTGGTGGTGGAGAATGACTTGAAAATGAGGCAGTCGTCCTAGGAGGACTGGTTGAGGAAGCAGAGAGCCGATGAATCAAGGAAGAAGGACATGCTTCTTCTCAAAGAAGCAGTTTCAAGGTGACCATAGAGGAGCTTCTTCTTCAAGCAGTAGGTACGATTCTTGTGGCCGCTCCTATCTTGGAAAGGAGTGCTATAAGAAGTCCGGGGCTTGTTTCAACTGTGGTTCGATGGAGCACCGGATTTCTCAATGTCCTCGGGCCAGCGGTGGTGTTAGTTTGGAGGGGGGTAGAGGCGCCAGTTTGGTTTCAGGAGTGAAGTTTGAGCAGAAGAAGCCTTAGGCTCAGGCTCGGGTGTATGCTATGACTGGGAGTGGGAGTGCTCTAAAATACCCCAAATTAATTATGCTTCGTAAATTATTCTAATATGGTATTTGATGGCCTAATACTGCCTAAAGAATTTTGGTGAAGAAAAGAAAATAATCAAAAGAAAAAGAGAAAACACGTAAAAAGCATAAAATTAAAATGTGTTGTGACCTTAGAAGGAATACGTAGGATTCCTATAATGCTTAGGTTATGATGCTTAGTTAGGCCTAATTGAGATACGGGAACAGTTCCTGAAGAAAACAGATCCATTAAATGGATATTAAAAATGTTAATGAAGCTTTAGAGCACGTTTTTCAAGAAAACCCGAAAACATGACTTTGAGTGGTCAAGTGGACCCATAAAATTATAGTCAATAAAATAACTATAATTGAACATTAATGGAAGCTTAAGAACCATTAAAATTAAAGAAGTGAGAAAAATCCGTAAAACGGGCCGATTAGTGAATAGTGCTAAAACCGGGTAATTAACGAGCGTTTCTTGTAAAAGACAAAAAATGCTCCCAGTTTGTATTACTATAGGCGCCGTTTTTTTTTAGGAGAGTAATCAGCTCTCTCACTCACTTAACTAGCTAGAAAAGAAAAGAAGAAGAAGAAAAAAAACAAAAAGTAAAAGGGTACAAAAGTCACTTTCTTCTCTCTCTCCCCTCACTTTTCTTTTATTCCTCTCCTTCTTCGTCCTCCAGCCGGCATCACTCCTACCTTCCTCCTCCCATGCGATTTTTCCAGCCTTTCATGGCAGCTCCACCTCCAAGCTTGCCCAAGTCACAAAATGCCCCAAATCAAAAAAATAATTGCATATTTGAGCTCCCCTCACCAAGCTCTACATTCCTCTCGTTTCAAAATCCCAAAATGGTGAAGTTCATTCTCCATGGTTGCTGAAGAGAAAACTACTTGTTCTTGAAGCTTGGAGTCTCCCCTTTGGTTTAAGGTAAGAAAATTCTAAGAGAAACTGATTTTTCTCCTCCTCCTTGCATAGCCGATTTTCACCTCTCTAATGCCTTTTTTTTTTTTGTTGAGCATTCATTCAAGCTTCCAATGGTGGATTGGAACCCTCCTTTGAGTCATGAGCAAAAAACCAATTCTAGGGTTTCAAAAGGTAATCCTTAATTAGTGCATTAAAGCACATTTCCTTGTTCTAGAATAATTAATGTGCCTAAGTAGCTTTGCTTAGTCCCATTTCTTTGTTGAATGAGGTCTAGGAATTGGGCAAGTGATTTTCCCTTGACCGATTTTGGAGAAGAGGAGAAGAGAATTGCAAAGGAAATTTGAGAATTCAAGGTAAGAAACCTACCGTAATGTAATATTCAATATGTATTAGGATATTGGGGTGGGTGAATTAAAAAAATGAACCCAAATGTGAGGGATAATATGGTTGATTGAAGTTTGAGAGAATTATCAAATTGATGTTTGAAAGGGTCTGCGTGCTAAGCTTTTAAGTTATTGTATATATAGTCCATGATGAGATTTTGGATGAGTTGATGAAATGTGGGTGTGCTGGTAGGACCCTATGGGTTGTGGTTAGTTTTGATTGGTTTAGGTGAGAGTTAATGAATTTGGGCATGTTAGATTTGTAGGGAAGTTATGGAAAAAATTTTGGTAGAAAATAAGTGTTTAGGTGACTTTGTAAATTGGAGAATCTAGGTGTTCATTGGTTGATTTGAGTTGATTAATCACCATGAAATGGTATTAGGATGAGGGATATTTGAGTGTGTAAAATCTGTAGCAAAATGGTGTATAAGTGATTTGGTAAGGTTGGTAGAAGGTTGTAAATCAAGAGGAAGTTAGAAATGCACAAGTGTGCAAAATGCAAAATGTGAGTATTGGAATTTGTATAATTAAGCATGAATTGAGGTAAGGATTTGACCAATGGTTTGAAGAGGTTTAGAGCATGTTTAAGGTGGTTTAACATGTTAGAAAAACATGTGAAAGGATTAGGAAAGATTGGGGGTGAATTAGGGGTTGAATTGGGATTGAAAATTTCAATTTGACAGCTTTTTTAACAGGGTCCGGGACTTGGTCCTTGGCAAAGTCCCGGAAACATAAAAATTCACGCCGAGAGTACAAGCCCTAGCTTGGGTCTGGGACTTAAGGATTGGACAAGGCCGGACCACCACATTATTTTGGCCGAGAGTTATGCTTTGAATTGGTCCGGGACCTAGGGTCTGGACCAAGTCCCGGACCACCCCCAGAATTACACTGAAAGTGGTTTAAGGCATTAGAAGGTGGGGGATTGAATGTTAATGGTTTTTTATGATGTTTAGGCATTGTTTGGTGACATTTAAAGGTTCTAAGAAGTATAAAAAAGTGCTAGAAGTGAGTGAGAAAGTAAGAACTTAGTTAACAAAAGTAAAGATGAGATTAACGGGATAACGGGAGTGGGGTAAGTACGGGAGTAGTAGTTATTTACATACCGTAATACCTTAATGTTAATAGAAACATTTTACCGTATCAGTGGATCGAGTAAGACTCGAGGAACGTAAGGTGACACGATAGAGTGAAAACCATGGTGAGGAGGTTGTATTGATTTGTCATGTCCTGATGCTAACCGGAATTACACTAATTTGCGTGTTGTTTGCTTGTGTGTCGACTTAATCAAGATAAAAGCATGAAAATGATTTATTGCACTTGATATGTATGCCTTGCATGCATGATGTATGAGCTAACATACTTGAATGTTGTGTGGTCTAACTTAGGTTATAGACCAACTCATAGATGAGTATTGTTTGATTAGTGACTTGTAGAAATTCGTTCGCAAGGAGGAAACATGGAAACACACGAAAACTATTGAATCAAGAATAACGATAATGCAAACCTATGAACTCGCTTAGAATTGAGAGAGTTGTACGGGATAGTAACATCCCTATAACAGTTGAGAATTGAAATGAATGATCACGAAATAAAGAATAGTGGAAAGAAATGATGAACCTCTAATAAGAGATGGTTATTGTTCAAGACATGAACTTTTGAATGATGTAAAAAATGATAAGGGACCATCAAACCTCCTTAGGAAAATAGTCGACCTACAACATGAGGACCCGACCTAACTTGAGAAAATGGCCCTAAACAAAAAGTATTAGATAAGTTCGGGAAACCCTTAAATCTAAGTATACTAGACATTAAGAAAATTTTCCTAAGCTAATAGATGTTATCGAGAGAGATACTTCTAGGCTAATCTATGAGATTGTGAAATAACTCCGAGAGAGGAGTTTTGAGTATTTGAGTAGTCCAGTAGAGAAACGGACTTTGAGAATTTGAGGAGCTAAGTGTATAGTTCCGATTGATAGTCGAACCTTCCCACTATTCTAGACCCGGAGTATGGTCGAAACTGGGGATGTAAGACTTGTATTTGAAAGCCCAGTGGCGATTCTTGTGTATGACTCTGCCCAGAGGTCATGGGTAGTGACTTAAATGATGTCCCTTTGAGAATTGAAATTGAGATTTGAGAACTTGAGAATTTGAGAACTTGAGAGTTGAATTAACAATCGAGAATTGAGATGAGAATTGAGAACTTGAGAGTGAGGATTGAGATTGAGTATTGTAGAACTTGATTGAGATTGAGAATAAGAGAGCTTGAGTAAGAGTAACCCAAGAGAATGGGTAAGACAATGAATACGTGACTAAGGCATAGTGAGGTAGAAACCCTCAAGGGCTAAGAGTAAGTTAATACTAACTAACCAAGATTTTGTGCTAGTTGTTATTGTATTCCTTGTTTGAATGCCTTTGAACGCGAGCATGATTATTGAATTAAAATAAATATCATGTTCTCGACCAAGTAGTCGGCGTACCCCCGTTAGCACGCGGGGTATACGAATTTCATACCAGCAAATTTTTGGGTCCCTAGGGGCACCGTTTTTACTTTACAGGTACTTGGAGCCGTTTACCGTTCGTGAGTAGGACTGGGTTGCTACTTAAACATGGGTAGTTAATTTTAGAACTGAAATACCCCTAACCTTAAAAACTTAATTAAATGATCTATTAATGATCTAAGATGGTTAATAAACATCTAAATACCATTGGGGGATAATCTAAAGATCTCAACAAGGCAAAACATGCCTTAAAATCGGTAAAGCCAAAAATGTGCTTTAAGACACCATAGAGATTGAATGACCTCAAATGGGATCCAAAGTGGATTCCTAAGTATTATAGTGAAGTAATGAACATTATAAAACTATTCTCAAAGGAAACCAAGCTCTAAAACATGTTCTAGCACAAAATGTGCTTTAAAATTCCTTAAAGCACGTTTTTGAGAAAATTGACTTTCTGAGTGGGTTTTGAGTGGTGTTAGGCATTGGATTAGACCTTGTTATACTAATGTACTATAATGTACCACATTAGAAGGTCTAAATCCAAGATTTCAAAAAAAAGGGAAAATTACATCGCTCACCCATGACTTTTGGCGAAATTACATAGCCCACCCACGAGGTTTCAAAAATTACTTTACCCACCCATGTGGTTTCCACAATTTTACATCCAACAACTTTTCTAATATTTGATCAACTTAAAAGATGGTTAAATGATATCTAAATTTGATGAAACTTTACATGGACGATGCTAAGGTGTTATATTTTTGTTCAATGCCAAATCCAAAGTTTTTTAAGGTCATATATGACCAGTGGGACCCAATGAAACATGAGACATGTTCATCGGTCCCACGGATCAAATATGAGCTTAAAAACGTTGGATTTCACGTTTTACCAAAATATAACACTTTAATATCGTCCATATAATGTTTCATCAAATTTGGATATCATTTAACCATTTTTTAAGTTGATCAAATATTAGAAAAGTTGCTGGATGTAAAATTGTGGAAACCACATGGGTGGGCAAAGTAATTTTTGAAACCTCGTGGGTGGGCTGTGTAATTACGCCAAACGTCATGGGTGGGCGATGTAATTTTCCCAAAAAACAATCAGAAATAGGGCATTCATTTATGAATAGTAATCCAAATAGTGCATTTTTAAGCAAAATTGACTAAGTATAGTCAATGGTCAATACATGACTCATCCTTACCCTTTGTAAGTCAGCAGCATGGAGCAAGGAGGACAGCACATTCAACTTTAATACAAAATATCTAGCCAATTTGGTGAATCACCATTTACTATTCCATTTTCTACTTTTCATTCATTAAAACACATTTTCTTTCTTTCTCTTTCCTCTTGTCCCATTCCAGCCAAACCATTAGAATTATCTAAACCTCTCAAGCTGTGTTCTTGAGCATTCAAGGCAAATCAATCACTTTTGCAGCTAAGGTAATGGTTTAAGGCATATTTTAGCTCTTTTTCTTCATCTCTTCATTACCTACACATGGAGCTTATAATCTATCGCTTTCCATGGCTCAGTCTTAGTGTTTTAAACCTTGAACAAAAAATAATCTCGGCTGAAGCAAGCTTTGGGACCAAGGTGGTCAAAATTTACATTATAAGGTAAAAACATACCTTGCATTTTTAACACCATGTGGTGTTCTTAAATCAGGCCGAAACCCTTTGGAGACTACCTTGAATTTTAAGGTGATTTTTGCCTTAAATCTTACATTTAATTGTTCTTTATGGTTAGCTCATGCTTTGAGTGTAACCATATCTTATTTTGGTGTATTAAACATGTGTGAGTGTTGTGGTGATTTTTCCTCCAAGCTGCCGAATGGATATTAGGGCTTTAAGTACATAAATCAAGGTATGAACACCTTAAACTTATGATTTTATGATTTCTTAGCTTATATAAATTATGTGCTGAGAGTGGAGGTATTTATATGGGTGATTTTAACCTAAGTATGGAAAAAAATAGATAATAAATTAAGCTAGTCATTTAAGTGGTTTATTTAACATATTGGTCAAATTATAACATTATGTGGAAAAATAAATAAAGTATAGTAAGGCCGAGAGCTTATATTATATTTTGAGCTATTTATGTGTAATTTTATGTTATAAAGCAAAGTTGTAATAAGGCCAAGTCATTAGGCCATTTTATTTAAGTTTAAAAGCTTATTAAAGTTAATTTATGTACTTACTATTAAGTATGGGGACAAAGCCGTAAATAGACAAACATTAGAGGGTTGTAGGTGAATATAGCCAAAAATTGGGATTTAAAATGTATTTAAATAAAAATTATAAGATTTTATAAAGTTTTGGGGTGAAATTGTAAATATTGGAAAGTTTGGGGTAATCTATGTAATTACAGAGAAAGTGGGGTCAAAATGATGTTTAGAAGTCAAACATTGACCAAGCAAAAGACTTTGACAAGATTTGATGATTTATTAATTTAATTATCAAATTATAATAAGTTATGTATTAAAATGTAAAAATTACATAACATATGGGTATATGTGAGATTACCGAAAGTTTGGGGTATAAAATGGTATTTTATACACCTATGGGTCATTAGGAATTTATTTGGTTAAATTTGGAGTTAATATGGATTATATAAGTATAATATATGATATTTTATATCAATGTTACATATAGGTAACATATATGGTGGAAACCGTAAATATTGAAAGTATAAGGTTAGGAATGATGCTTATAACCTTTTGGTATAGTTTGGTAATTTTTGGAGTTATATATAAGGTTTTATTAAGATATATGTATAATATATAGTTTTAATGACATTAGAAACTATATATCATAAATTGGGGAGATTTGGTAATTATACAAAGTTAGGTGGAACAAATTAAATTAAAACAGACCCTAGGGTCTGTTCGGCAATTATAACCCTTTAAAACTATAGGTTACAATTATATTAAGGTTTAAGGATTATAATATAAGGTATTTATTATAAGTGTAACAATGGAATATAATTTGGGGTTGATTTGAAAATTATGGAAGTATAGTGGAATATCATAAAAACCGAGAAGGATAATGGTTGTTTGGTATTTTATAACAATTTATAACTATAGGTTATAATTGTTTTAATGACATAAATGTCATAATATATGTTATATAACTATAATGTAACATTATATAAATTATGTGGTTTCAATGTTATAAAGGTTATAGCATTTATAATATAAGAAATATTCATTAAAAGAGAATGAATATATTATAAAGATTTACCATATAATAAATGGTCCCATAATACACATGTATAAATAAATATATGTTATGGAGTGAAAAATACAATATGGTTCAATAACCATATAATATCATAATTAAAATGATATAATGTAAGAAGGAAAGAGTTATAAACATTACATAAGGAAATTCTAATGTTATAGATTATACATGCAATATAGTGACAAACTATATAACATACAAATGTGTATTGAATTACATGCGATAACAAACGTTTAAAGTTAAGTATATTATTATATATGACGTAACTACGCATGTAATATAGCGTTTTTCCTAATCCCGAGTTAAACCGAAAACCCGACAAACGTTATCAGTTAACAATGGGGAATAAACCGGGGTGGATTAGTAGCGGTACAGGGTGTCGTAGTGTATTGTTAGTATGAGATGCTGATGCATAGTGTGATGCATATTAATAGATTGTTAGAGGCGTCTCGAGGATCGCCAGAGAATTTAGCAGATTCCTACTCCACGGTCTTATAATCCCGGTGCACGGTATGTTATTTATGTGGCTTGATTGTCTTTGAGGATTTCCTCAGTTCAGACATTGTGTGAAATCTGTGTTAAGATTGAATGTCTGCTTGTGTGAATTAATATGCCTGTGTCGTGTATTAATGTTGCCTTATCATTGTTACTGTTGTACGATAACAGAACCGTTCGTATATATGAACATATTATAAAATGAACTAACGACAACGATGCTATCTTATATGTGTAATATAAGGAACGTAAGTAAAACGTTGTTGCATTAGGATAATAGGATATATATATATATATATATAATATCCGAGACTTATATACGGAGCATTGGCCTTTTCTAACGCTGCTCTCGTATCTAACACTGGATCCCGAGTCGACATACTCAGGATTGGACTAACGACCTTAGTCGGCTGTGTTAGGAAAAATAGTAAAACGATGCGATCGTATGGATAAGTTTATCAAGAGGATGTGGCTCTTGCTGTGAATTGTGATCAAATCACGATACTAGGATACCGTGTGGGTACCCGTAAGTATCAGGATAAATTTCCAACGGACTACAGATGGTCCGTCGGTCAGAGACTCTACCGCTGGAGTGGCTACTGCCGTGGGTGACCCGCCATAGTATATGGGTAATTTAGAGACACGTCATTTTTAACGGGACGTTGTCACTAGGTATAACCGAACATTTATTACAGTTGAGACTTGTACATTGGCGAACAATATTGGGTTTTATGCCAAGGACGAGAGTTTAATACCTGTTTATTATTCTCATTGTTTCGCCTTGTTGTTCATTGGGTTTATACTGTGTGGATTATAGTAGGTGTGTTGTGAATTGGTTTAATGAGTCGTTGAACTATATGGTGTGTTATGAATTGGTTTATTGAGACGTGTGGTACTTATATTTGTGTTGTGAACTGGTTGAGTCGAGGCGCTGTACTTGTGTGTGGATTATTGTCGATTGTTTTGGTCGAGTGAGTCACCGTACTCAATTATGAACTATCAAGTGTGTGTTGGAATGGAGGCTCTGTACTCATACAAGCGTTGTAACGCTTTCAGAGGTTTACTGCGATGCGATGGTGAAGCCGAGGGCTTGGTTACTATTTTAGTTTACTGCAATATATGTTGTTGATTTACGTTTTTATATTAAACTACTTGCATGAAAAATGAATTGCATGCTCTCGACCAATTAACTGAGGGTCGAGGGGGCATGACAGTCATGTAGTAACATACTAATCAGGGGCTGATTCCATACCACAAACAAACCTTTTGCAGGTATGCAGCTTCGGTGTCGACAAAGAGCGGGACGCACTGGGTTGTTTTGTTACAGTTGATAAATATGCACTGTGGCATTTTGATATGAACTTAGAAATGTGTATAGGATTGGGATACTTATAATGCTCACTATATGATTGTATTATATTGGTTTTGGAAGGTTAGATCTATCTCTTGTTGTCACAGTGGGAAAAATGTTTCGTATTTATGTATATATATCAGTAAGCACGTATTACTCATATGGGGAGAGTAAGAACGGTGACACATTAAGTAGTTCATTGTTTGATACCGCTGCGACTACAATGTTAAGTTAAATGTTTAGGAGCCGATTAGAGTAGGGGTTGTTTACAAGAACATTTGAATTATTGAAGGTTGTACAGTAAGACCGAATTGTATCGGCCAGCTTGAGAATTGTAGAGACTCGGTATTGTAACACCCCTACAACGCTCCTATCATCTACCGAAATCGCAGCGGAAATAAACAGCCAAATAATAACTAACGCTTGGTGTTACAACGCCATTAACCACCCACGTGGTTAACTAGGCAGAATAAATACAAGAGTATCGGTCTGATGATCAGACTCCCGAGCATAGTATCTAACATCCATATATAAAACAAACCAACCATACCGAGTATTTAATTTACAACACACCTACAAGCCATAATCATCCATCACTGTTTAACAACAGTACCAAAATGTAATGCCTCGGGAGCACAGGCGCATCCCGGGCTTAACAACCAACATATCAAAAGTACATCAACAACCTAGGACCTAGAGCCACTCTGCCTCTTCGATCCTCATCCTGCAAAAAAAATATGGAGCCCCCGAGGGGGTCAGCACTTTGCTGGTATGGCTAACGCGCAGCCCATCGGACTACCGGGATACGCGCAACCAATTGTCATAATAACATGGCATTCATTTTAGAACATCCAACATATATATATATACCATAGCATAGCAAGGGAAATTGCATAGCATCACAACATCATACATAACACCATAAACTCGGTTCTCACAAGGAACCTCTCACCATATAGTTAGTATACCATATGAGCCTAGAGATTTTTACCAATCCCATGTTAAGCTCGTTACCATCCTCGTTACCGTCCGGTTATGTAGAACGGTTAACTTATACCAAAGGTGTGTCGGATATAGTAATCCCAAGCACACCGAAATAACATACGTATGCCCCTATGGCCGACGTGAGTCAGTAACTAGCTTTGGATAAGCTAAGGGAAGGTAGAAACCAAATTGGAATACCACCTATACATACACCAAGAGAGCCGAACCGGATATGATATCGACCCCCATCCATCACACGCGTGGCCGGAACAACCGGACTCCTCACTCCCCCGATTAGCACTTGTTAGTGATCACACAATATTGTTAATTCACAAACAAGCAACATTTAGGTCTTGTTAGACAACCAAGGGAAAGGAGTCACAACTTTACAACATCTTAATGAATAACAACTGTAAACTCTTTTCATGCCTTATCTTATAAGGTCGTAACACACAGAAAAGCAAACAACACCCAAGCCGGTGTAAACCGGTAGGCAACAGACTGCAAGAAAACCATACCTTGTCCTTGCCTTGTTTCGTTTCCACCTTGAGAGAATCCTATACACATTAGTAATGTCGGTTAATTATTTATTTAACTTCACACTTACTAAGTATTCAACATGATTGTATGACATGTTTTAGTGTCTACCTCACCCTAGGTTACCTTAATTATACACCCTAGGGTTAACTACATAAGTCACATTCTTTTTTGTTTTTTTTTTTTACAAGTTTAGGTCCGACCGGACTTGCCGACCGGACTTGTCCATGTCCGGTCGATTCCAGAGAGTTTCTCCCCTTCGGAAATTCACCCGACCGGACTTGCCAAGTCCGGTCCTATGTCCGGTCGATTCCAGTAACTCAATCCGTACAAAATTTACAAGCCCGACCGACCTTGCAAGTCCGGTCCCAAGGTCGGTCCATTCCAGAAGCCAATTCTCGCAGGGTAAAACAGGTCCGACCGAGCTTGCAAGTCCGGTCGCAAGTCCGGTCGGCCCCAAATCTATGTTTTCTTTTTACATTCAACTCCAAACTTCACCCCATATAACCTAGTACTCCTAACCTCACTGGGCACTTTAAACACAACTTAAGACACCCTTAACACTCATAAAACTCATTTTCTAATTCCTTAAGCCTTTACTTGTTCCTTCACAACATTCCTAACACTTACAATATTTTCTCCTAGTTTTTCAAATGGTGTTTCACACCTAAGATGACTACTATACCAAAAGCTTCCTCCTTATTTTAACATCATCCCCCAAGCATCATCTCTCACAACTAATTACTTATATCCTTCTTGAAAACTCTTTCCTAGTGTACACTTCTCCTCATTTACCAAAGTTTGCCTAGGTATTTACCTAAGTCCCAAAGTGACTTTGGTACCTACTAAATCTCAAGATCATGCCTAAGTCCTTATTACACTCTAGAGTACTTCCTAGTTCATCAAAATTCCTTTAAAACATCATGAACTCCATATTTATTTCCTACATTTTCTAACTCACCAAACCTTATGTAAACACTTAGAACTTCTTGCTTCTTACCTAAATTTTGACATGGATTCCCCTAGAACATTACTAAGCCAAAACATTTTGTTTCTCCATTAAACACACAAGAACATAGAATCACCAAACACACTCTCATACACAACTTCACCAAATTTACACTATATCACAATACAGTGCATAATTTAGATTGCATGGCACTTAGCCCTTAAAATGCATGGCTCTTAGGCCCTTAAGGTGCTTAAATCATAAACACTGAATTTCCACAATATATATGCCTTTCAACCTGCAAATACACTCAACACACACATATGCCCTTTACTAGTCTCTTGAGAAACTTTACTAAGTCATTCACCATTTGCTCTTTAGGTAGTTTAAATAAGCATCTATAAGCTCATTTATCCTAAGCATTAAACAACATTAAGTTTGTAGATTTACCTCTTTTTCCAAAATACTTCCTCCTTGATTCCTTACAAAACCGTATGATAATTGATTCCTTGTCAAGTTCTAGACAATATACAAACACCATAATGAGTATTCAAGCTTTGAGCTTCATCTCATTGTAAACCCTAATTTGACATTGTTTCAAAAACATTAATGTAGTTGTTTTACCTTGATCTTTGAAGGGAGTTTGAATATATAACAAGAGAGGACTCCACCTAGTCCATGAAGAGTTGGAATGAAGCTAGAACAAAGTCACACAAAGAGCTATATCAATGTGTATTTTCGGTCAAGGTAAAAACATGGAGGAAACATGATTTTTCTTTGAGATTCCTTACCTAGAAGCAAGGGAGATCAACAATATGTCAAAATACAAGCTCAAGCTCCTTCAATGGTGGAACACCTTGGCACCGAAATGGAGCTCTTGGAGTTTTGAGAAGATAGGAATGAAGAGCTTGATGAGAGGAAGAGATTGGTGGTCTTAGAATTTGATTTGGACAGTGAGCTAGATTTAACCAGTGGTCAAAGATGGAGTTTCCATGGTGGTAGTAGTATTACCGTGAGAGAACAAAGAAGAAGGAAGAAGAGAGGTGGGAAACCGTGTGAATGAAGGAAAGAAATGAGAGAATGAAGATAGAACTTACTTTTAAGGAGATATTTGTAGTATAAAGTAAAAAGTAGTTTTACTTAGTTTGCTTTAATTACTTATTACATTAACTAGAGAGTGGTGAGTCACCACACTTAAAAAACCGGCCCCCTTTATTAGTGTGAGGGTATTTTAGTCTTTGTTTGTCAATTTAATTACTTAACATAACATATGTTATAAACTAGCTTGTAAAGTTACTATTCACCTAAACAAGGCACTTAGAAGTGAAATTTTTGATTTCCCATTAATATAGCCACCCAAATGTGATACTATATAGTACACATATATATTTAAGAGCAATGATGGACATTTAGCCACTCAAAACTCATTTACAAAACAATTTTTCAAAAACGTGCTTTAAGACTTCTTAAAGCACATTTTGTGTTTTAACTTGTTTTCAAGCTTGGTTTTCTTTGGTAATTGGTTTAATATGTTCATTAGTATAAAATGAGGTCTTGGTAAGCTCATTAGGTCTTACTCAAGTTTATCCCAAGCTTAGAGCACATTTTGGCTCTTATCGACTTTAAAGCACATTTGTGTTTCCTTTTGTTTAAATTTGTTTACTAAGGTTTCTAAGACTCTTTTTAGTCTTAATAAATCATGTTGTAATGTTTAACCAACATACCAAGGTTTGGGGTATTTCAGGTATAGAATTGATTGAGGTTTGTATTTGTATTGTGATTGATTAAGGAATGAAATGTATTTGTTTGATATAGAGAACTCGGTATATTAGTGTAACACCCCTACCATTAATACAATCATTACCGTCCAATCTCCTCGTGCTTCCGAGTCACGCAGCGGACACTTACTTACATACAGTGGGTGATACAATGCCGTTAGTCACCCACGTGACTAACAAGGCTACTACTTCTACATACAACATCGGTCTGATGAACCGGAATATCCGAGTGCTACACAAATACAAGCTTCACTACAATTACCAATTAGGTATTACAACTTCCCATTCAATACAATTCTCCATAAGTTCAATACATGTTAATATACCGAGTTTACTAAGATCCTTATACTAGTAGAATACCTCTTTCGATTCCATACATGCTCATTAAGAGTCTAACTATTACCCATTCCTCACAAACTACTTGCTCCCTAGGTGTAGGGGGGTGTGCTACTTAGTACACCTCTACATTCTACTACTAACTATCCAAATGTAGTCACCGGTCTCGTGCCTTGACCATATCCTCTTCGGGTACCTGCACACTAAAAATGTTCCCCCGAGGGGGTCAGCTTTCGCTGAGCATGATAACCGCATACCCCGCGTACTAGTGAGGGTACGCCGACCACTTGGTCGAATACATGCAGTTCATTTTATTCATACATACATGTATACATGCTTTCATACATAATACTACAATACTTTACGCAAGGAATACATACATGCATTTTAATACATACTCTTCAATACATACATGGTAACCATACAAGCCATCAGATACATTCTTACCTTTCCGGGATCCGCAATACACAATACATATACAATACATACGCAATTCATACACAATACACCATCCATGTTAGCTCATGTTTGTCCACCCAGGTTAATTGGGTGGAGATTACTCTTTACTCGTTCCACAGTACTTACACATACATACTCATACTCATTCATACTTACTTACTTACTCTTACTCATGTTAAGTCGTTGGGACCTCCGGCATGGGGACTACTCCGTCCCACCACCGGGATTTACTTGACTCACCAATCTGGGATGCAACCCATTTAAGGGGTTTGGGCCGCGGACCAGTTTAAGAGTCAGGAATCGGATCCAACCTCTTGTCTCTCCTCATCCTCACGCGTGGCCGAAGCTATATCGGACTTCTACTCATTCCAATTTACTCACTTAAGTTAGGAGTTAGGTAGTTAGGAATTAGTAGAAGTCAACATCCAGGCCACATACACATTACATTGTTCATATACGCATCCATACGCAATACAATACAACATACAAGTACACTATGAGATACAAATACACTTCATCATTATTCATATATTTCATGAATTATACAAACTAGTGTTCAAGACAATAAACATCGAGAACGGCATAAGTCAAGCACAGGTAAGTGCAATATAGTCCGATTCATGCAGTTATCTTATTTAGGTGATCAAATAAGCACACAAATCGGGGTAACCAGATTAGGATACAGGGCATGAAGAAATCATACCGTTCCCCGTTGTACTTGTGTGCCAACGTTCCTCCGGTGTTCACAAATGAAATCCTATGATATACATACAATTGAATGATTAATCTACCTATCATTAACTAAGATTACTCTTGCGTTTACTAATTCATACTTTCTAAGTCTTTACAATTCTTTCACTTATACTTGGTTTACTTACTTTACTTTGGTGTGCTTACATACATATTTACATATGTATAGGAGGGTATACATATATATATATACATACTTATCATAATTATTTTTTTTGTTTGACCCGACAGACCATACCCAGGGTCGGACCCAAGGTCGGTCGAAGTCAGTAAGGTATTACGCTGGAAAATTACGGGGCCAACCGACCTTGCAAGTCCGGTCCCAAGGTCGGTCCATTCCAATGGGTTACATTACAGGCGAATTTTAAGCCGACCGACCTTGCAAGTCCGGTCCGAAGGTCGGTCCATTCCAGAAGGTTTTGTTACGTGAATTTTTCTGGCCGACCGACCTTGCAAGTCCGGTCCCAAGGTCGGTCCATTCCAGAAGGTTTTTCCGCCTTTGTAAGTCTGGTCTCGATCGACCTCGCAAGTCCGGTCCCAAGGTCGGTCCAGCCCAGTATTTCAGTTTTAAATACTGTTTTCAGTCCCTCTTGTTACCCATTACTTCCCCATTGTTCCTACACTCAATCCCACATGTCTTAACACTAATTAAACTTCCTAATACCCCTTAGTTCATCCCTTAATTTTTCACACCATTCTATACTAATCCACTCACTTGTTTTCTAAATTCATTCCAGCACTTACACAAGTTTTTCCTACTTACATTGCTACAGATTTTCAAAACTCGATTCTCCCATCCAATACTTCTACTACCAATACCACTACTATCATCCCAAATACATTCCCAAGTAATTACACCATCTATACCCAAGTCCAACCTTCATTTTACCATGTCTTATACTCTAGTTCTTCCTAGTTTCTCCAAGGCAATCCAATACCTCTTGCTACAGATTTTATATCCTTTCATTCTCTTACCACAACTACTACTCCATAGTTATTAAACCTCTCTACTAACTCCAATACACACCTTGGTTTTCCATTCACCAAGTCATTCTTAAATACATAATTCCTACCAAAATTTTGCCATAGTCTACCTACAATTCTAACTTCTCCACTAACACACTCCTTCATCAAATTCATTCCTACTCTAGCCACACCCATCCAAGGGTCCTACCAGCACACACATACCAATCTCAATACACCACAATTTCCTCAATTACAATACCAATACATCATTACTTCCTCAACACACCATACTATTACACATACACAACTTATTTGGCTCTAAGGCCTAGCATTCAAATACAAGCTCATAAATGCTCAACTTCCACAAACTACAATACTAATACAATATTTTAGGTTCTTTATTTGTTCACCCAGTCCCATTACTCTAATTCATTAAATTAAGCATTAAGAAGGAGCTCTTACCTTGAGCTTTTGATTCCTTCATTTCTTTTCCATTTCTTCTCTTCCTCTCTTTCTTGTCCAAATTGGTCACATGGAATGGAGTTGTCAAACTCCATCCCAACACCAAAGAAATACAAAGATGCATTTTAATTACTCTTCTAAACCCTTAGAGAATTCTAATTCCGTAAAAAGGCTTAGAGTACAAGTTAGGGTTTTACCTTTGGAGATCTTTGAGAGGAATCCTCACCCTTCAATCTAGAAGGGTGGTTACTCCACCATTGGAGGGTTGAAACAATGCTCCAAAGCAAGAGAAAAACAAGGTAAGAGAGAGAGGCAAAATCGGCCATACTCAAGGGATGGAGAAAAGTGAGGTCTCTCATGGAGATTTTACCTTGTTGGAAAGAGGAGACTCCAAGCTCCATAATGGTGTGCTTTTCTCTTCAAATGGGGAAAACCCATGGAGATGAAGTTGCTCATTTTCCGATTTTGAAAAGATAGAAATGTAGAGCTTGAAGAGGGGAGTTCAAATATGTATTTTATTTTACATTTGGAGCTCAAATGGAGCTAAAGCATGAGGAAGAAGGAAGGGAAGCCATGGAAGCCATGGGAGAGCTCTCAAAATTGCCCAAATCAGAGAAGGGAAGAGGGAGACGGTGAGAGAAATGAAGATGGGAGAGAGAGAGAGGGAAAAGTGAGAATGAGAGGTGAGAGAGTGTAATTCACTTTTTGTACTTTTACCCTTTTGCTTTTTGATTTACTTGTTTGTTACTTGTGTGTGTGTGTGAGAGAGGGCTGTTTATACCAGTAAAAACCAGCCCCCACTGTTACATTAGCTGGAGCGTTTATAGAAAACGCTCGTGATTTTACCCGGTTTTGATACTATTCACTAACCGGGCCCGTTTTCCGGGATTTTCTCGTTTCCTTATTTTTATTGATTATTAAGCTTCCATAATTGCTTACTAATATTTATTTAATGATTTATAATTTTTTACAGGTCTGTTTGACCACTTAAAGTCACGTTTTCGGGTTTTCTCGAAAAATGTGCGTTAAAGCTCTTAGCGTTTTAATACATTATTTGGATCCGTTTTATTCGGCAGTTGTTCCCATTTATTATTTAGGTCTTATTAAACTATTGGAATCCATATAATACGCTATCCGGGGTCTCATACCCCCTATGATTATTTAACGCTTATTTAGCATTTTTTGCTTTTTAAGCGTTTCTTTATTTCTTTTGGATTTATTTTTCCTCACCAATATTTCTTAAGCATTATTAGGCTCTTAAATATGGATTAGAATGGTTTTAATCACTATATTTATGGTTGGGGTATTTCAATCTACCCCCCTTAAGAACTTTGTCCTCAAAGTTGCTCGAAGTCATGGGATTACTATACTTACTCATCCATACTTATCTATAGCCAAAGCCATACATTCTTCCTCCTTACCATTCCTAAATCCATTACTCCAGGTTTCTACTCTCCATACCTTACCAATGTACAATTCTTACTCAAATCCACATTACAACCAACCACTTGGTTTCTCATTACAAGGGTTATACATATAACAATGCAAAGCTATCCCCAAGCAATGCATTGCACATTACAATCCCGCAGGCACTCAAGTCATCTAGACACAGGACTCCTTTATGTCCTGCTGCCCTTGGAACAATACAAGATGCTACACTACTATCTTTTCCGGTATAAGTTTCTAACAAATCCTTCATCTCCAGGCTAAGAAAATTCCTTCCAACCGCTAATTTGAAATCCTTCTAAAGCATACAACTCCAAATTCCAATTTATATTCATTACTTCTATCCTAAGCGTGATTCTTGTGACCACTAAAGGGGAGCTTCAAGAATCGTTCGACCCTGATGTGATCAGCACCAGTGTTGAACTATCTTTCCACTCCAATTTGTGTTCGGTTTCCCTTGATCTGATCAGGATCAAGTTCGACTTCCCACATCAGTTTTGTAACACCCCAACTCAATCCAATTGTGGTCTCGCAACTTAACAGCATATATATAACATGTCACAGCGGAATTCTTTACAATCCAGGACCTTGCCATGGTCTGACTACAGAATATACCGAACATTAGTACAACAATCTTAACCATATACATATCCTTCTTACAACCACCTCACATCCTATACATCTTACTAACTCAAATTGCCATACGAGTGTACATGCACAACTCGTAGGCCACCCTAAACCCTTAACAACTGTATCCTCTTCTTACTCTCGCGTCGGCCGCTTCCTGATGTACCTGTGTAGTAAAACAGCCCCCAAAGGGGGTCAGCACGAATGCTGGTACGATCCCCTCATGGCCCCCAAGCTAATGTGGCTACAGCGACTAATTGTCGATAGCATGGAGGTTGATTAGATGCACAATATACAATAAATAGTAAGTGCCAGTAAACAATAAACTCAGATATGAACAATCAAGTTCACACACAATGAACGACTTAAAGCATTCCCTTAATTAGAGAGTTAATTATTTAACTCCTTAAGTAATGTTCCCTCTTATCTTAGTCCAACCTTATCTCACCTCAATCTTAGTCTTATCTTAATCTTAGAAACAACCATCTTTATAAGGAGGGAGTGGAGTTGCTTATCTTAATCTTAATTATACAAATCATCCTTTAAAAGGAATGATTGTAACTTATCTTAATCTTAACTTAATCTAATCTTAACTTAATCTTAATCTTAAAATACAAATCATCCTTTAAAAAGGAATGATTGTAACTTATCTTAACCTTAACTTATTCTCAGAATACAAACCGTTCCTGGAGGGGAATGGTTGTAGCCTAAGTCCAAACCTGGGATTTAGGTGATCCCACCGCACCATCTTAATGCCACCTACCCTGGACGGGAATCCAGCGTAGCTGAGCCGGCAACCGGCCCTAGGCTACAAGTCCGAAGACAAGTCCTTAAGAGGAGACGGATCTGATTCAGATACCGTCCCCCTTTTTCCTTAGCATGCATGACCGGAGATCGGTCCCGGTTTCCTCACTCAAGTTCCAGTTAGTAATAGTCTCAAGACCATGTTTGTTGGTCAACCTCTTTCGGTTCATATCGTCCCTTATTAGGGGCGTTCCTTAGTCTTACTCAATTTCTTACTAAACATTGGTTAGTAAGTTCTCACGGTATGTTGTGTTAGTTTTCAAACAATCACACAACCATACAATAAATATAATATATTCCGGTTGCATGCTTTATCTTGTTTAGTGAGCACGTAAAAACAAATAGCACACAAGCCGAGGGACACCTCGTTAGCAAGCAGGTCACAAGAGAACTGTACCGTTCACCGTTGGTCGTTCGGGCTGCTTACTCTCTTCCGGAGTCCAAACTCCCAAGTCCTAAAACATTCATTCAGTTTTAGGTTGTTAATCACTTAACTTAATTCAACTTACTTAACTCTTAATGATCCCCACCTAACACCTCTTAAGTCTTACAACTTAATCTTGCAAACTTAATCTTAAACTTTTAAGTTTATTCTTAACTTAATCCCTTAGGTCTTTATACCTCTAATCATCATTGCCCCCTTAATGGGGTACCATTAATACCACACAACTCTCTTAGGGTTTTCCTTTTTTTTTCTTTTTTTTTAAGGGTCGTCCGACCCACCGTCCGACCCACCCTCTGGTCGGACCATTCCAGTAACTTTCGGGTTTGAAAAACCCTACATGTCCGACCCACGTCCGACCCAACCAACTGGTCGGACCATTCCAGAAACTTATTTGCCCTCTAAAACTCACCCGTCCGACCAGTGTCCGACCCAAGACCTCTGGGTCGGACCATTCCAGAACCTTTCCCTGGCGTTAAACAGAGGCCGTCCGACCCAAACTTGGGTCGGACCCCTGGGTCGGACGCCCCAGAACATGTCCCAAAAATTGTTAAATCTTCACCAAACTTCTCCTAAAGCCTTCTAATGTATTCTAACATCATTTAGACCTTTAAATCCACCTTTAATCATCCTCCAAACTCATTAAAATAACCTCCAAAGATCATCCTAACCTTTTGCTCAATTCTTGCAAGAAATTCCTAACACTTGTTAACTAATCCCTTATTTCTCTAACATGTGCATTTTATCTAAAACTTCAACTATCCAAAGTGTTTCTTTCCTACCCATATAACTCCTCCTTAACATCATTGCACTCCATCTTTGCTTGTTAAACCTTCCAAGGTCATCTTGCATGTCCATGCACAATTCCCTTCTTTTCACTTGTTACTCATCACTCTTAAACTCTTAAGCTTGCTTATACATTTTTTTTCCACTGTCTTAATACCTTGACATTGTTCTTCATTTACCTTAACCATGCAACACCCTCCTTAGACATTTCGACTTCTCTTATGCAACTTACTCATCATTCTCACGATCATACCCTCTTATACGTTTCTAGTCATTTCCTTGACGACTTACAACATCCTCCTACCTTTTTCACTTCTATCACCCAAGTCCACACTAACATCATCACACTTACACAAGGTTCTCAAAACTCTCATTGTCTTACTCTCTAGTTCATACCTAAATCTCCTAAGGCATTATACACCTTTCCTTAAAACTTATGCACAAGTCTTACATTCCTCACATCATGATTTTGGTGTGTTTAGTACACTCGCCAGTCCTCTAATTCCTCCTAGACATCTCTAGGTCACTCTAAACCTCAAGAACTCCTTAGTTAACTCATTTCCACCCAATTTTTCTTTTCATGCTCCCTAGTAAACCCTAGGGCATATTAACTCACCACCACCACTTAAACACTTTATTTTCTACTCAAATTTCGCCATAGCTCCTCTAGTATATTATCATGCCCAAACACATTATTTTCCTCACTCAACCATCTCATTCACAACAAACTCAATATATTGCAATAATCTTAAATTGCATAGCACTAAGGCTCTTAAATGACATGGCTCTTAGGCCCTTAAATAACTTAAACTTAAACACTGAATTCCCACATATAAAAGCTTTCAACCTGCTAATACACCCATCAATCTCATAGTAGTCATAATGTCCTTAAAACTCATCTTAAACTTATATTACTAACTCATTCCCATTGGCTCCTTAGTCACAAGTTCACAAGCTTATTTAAGTTCTTTTTCTTAGGTTATATAACCCAATACACAATGTAAGCTCTAAGCCATATTGGTATCCACTTAAACTCATCCCTTAAACTTAAACCACCATTAGGTAAGCATTTTACCTTGTTTTCTCAAGCTTATCTTAACTTCCTCCTTAGACCTTCTTATTGCATGAATCTCGGCCACCACTTAAATTCCCCTTGCCAATGTTCTAATCATTATTCAATGACTCACATGAGTACTAAACAATACACTAACCTCAAGGAATAAAAACCTAGGTTAGAAATGTGTTCTAAGGCATAAAAGTGGATGATTACCTTTGAAGTCTCAAGATAGACTTTGGCATTGAATGAAATAGGACCTCCACTAGTCCTTGGTGAATAAATCAAGCTAGAACAAGGCATAAAAACAAGGCCCCATAAGTAGAAATTTTCGGCCATGTACAAGAGATGATGGAAACATGATTTTTCTTACATTTTCTTTACCTTAAGAGAATGGAGAAGCTAATGAGCTCTTCAAACTTGATTTTCCTCCATCAATGGAGTTTTCTCATGGCACCAAACTTGAGCTTTGCAAGATTTGAAAAGATAGAAAGATAGGTCTTGACTTAACTAAGACAAATATGCAATTTGTTTTGGATTTGGAGCTTGGAGTTGTATTTGGCAAGTGATTTTAGATGGAGAACCATGGAAGAGCAGCACTCTCGGTTTTGGAATGGAGAGAAGAAGAAGAAATCGTGGAAGGAAGGGGAAATGAAGAGAGAGAAGAAGAAGAATAGCTTATAAGAGATATTTTACTAAAAAGGTGAATAGTTACCTTACTTTATTTACCTCTCTTTTCCCCTCTTAACTAACATGTTGTGGTGACTCACCACCCTTAGAAAACCGGCCCTTATCAAATAAGGCTAGTCATAGTCTTGTTGACCAACTTATTGACTTATGTTGACTAAAACTTAAACTAGTCACTATTTGGCACTATTCACTAATCAGTGCACATATTTTCTGAAATTTTTGATTTCCCATTGATTTAGACCTCCTAATGTGATACTAATTAGTACACATGTTTATTAAAGAGTAATGATGGACATTTAGCCACTCAAAACTCAATTCTAAGACAATTTCTCAAAAATGTGCTTTAAGACTTCTTAAAGCACATTTTGTGTTTTAACTTGTTTTCAAGCTTGGTTTTCTTTGCTAATTGATTTAAAATGACCATTAGAATATTACTAAGGTCTTATCATGATATTTGGGTACTCACCCAAGTCTCTCCAAGCTTAGAGCACGTTTTTGCCCTGATTGCCCTTAAGGCACTTTCTTGTGTTTTCCTTGGTTTAATTGTCTACCAATCTTTCTAAGGCATAATTTAGCCTTAATACATCATGATTTGATGTTTACTTAGCATACTTAGGTTTGGGGTATTTCAAGTTTCAAACAAGCAATTAATTAGTTGTTTTCATTTTCTATCTTTTTACTCTTTCTAGTCGTGATACGAATTCATACATCTCCAAAGGATGGAATCAATCCATCAATCATCCTCACTCTACTTCCTGAATTCTTTACTCCATGGTTCGATACTTAAATGCTCATTTCATCAACCTTCATTACTTCCCTCCATTACTCTCCATCATTTCAATTATTCTAACTAGGGATTACCATACTTATAAAATTTAGTCATCCTCAATTTACTTCCCATAACTTACATACGAATACACTACTCATGGGCTACATTCCTCTACTACTCTCAATCGTTTCGTACTACTTCTTCAAAGGATACAATACTTGTGGAGCTCCATCCACTACTCATTACATTTTTTTTACTAATACTCTTACATGGTGTTACAAGGTAGGTATATCCATCCCATGGTATTTACATCTCTCATGCCTAATTACCACAATTCCAATATGAATGAATACTTATGTTTATTTCACCTAGTACCAATCATCCAATCAATTCTCATTTGTGCTACGCACATTATAGTTTATGTGTTTTATTCATAAAATTCACATTATGCGGTTTTCGCTCTACCCCCCTTAAAAGGGATTACACCCACATAATCTACCATATGTTATTGTTAATAAACATTGGTTTACTCAATTTGGGCAATCTGAAGCGTTTTAGCTTCTTTACGGTTTATTACGTAATGTACTCTTGTCAAAAGGTCCTAATCGTAACAATGGTTTAGTCTTTGCACCAAGGATTCCTATATGAGTTTATTTCACTCATAATTTATTCGGTTCCAGCCTATTAGGCTTCAAGGCATTAATATCCATTCTACTATGCTTACTAGGTATATTATCTCCTAGCTAGGGCCCACTATCTTCTGCTGCACGACCCTGATAACTCGGGTTATTCACCCTTCTTGTTATCCTTAATGTACCATACATCACCTTCTTATCCGTCTATTATGGGAATAAGGTTTACTAAACAAATGCGGTATTCTTTTACCTTGTTTGAACTCAATGAGTTTAAGATTTACAACCAGCTCTCTGGTAATCAACTGCACATGCTATTTATTTCCACGATTATTCATTGAGTTCCTCTGACTTGTTGTCGGGTGAGGTTAAGTCACTATTCAGTTGAAGTGCTTCTCTGTTGTCAATAGCTTCTGAATTATACCAGTTCTTCAGGTTCAGTACAAGTGTCCTTTACTTGTATGACCTTGCATTTTCTATGCGACGGTCCTTGTGACTTTCTTAAGTCTCTTTTCACTCTTTATTCCACTAGAATTCACATCTTGTGAGTGTTAGTGTGTTTCACCACCCTTCGTGCTTCTTTGGCCTTAGGCCGCACGGTTTGTTGCTGTGCTTGCTTAACTGGCTTGTGCCACGTTCGTTGGTGAAAAGAAGGGTTACTACCATTTATATTTCCTATATCCCTTGCTATCTCACTAGGTTATTAGCTGCACAAGTGCAATGCCAAAACACTCAGTCATACAGAGTGCAGAGGCGTAAACGCTTGACAGTAAGTCACTTATGTGATCGGAAAGAATATTTCTGACTATCCTCCATACTTATTCTCCATGTCATTATCTACTACTTCCTCATAGCCGTCGCTTGTTGCGCACCGTGTTCTTACTCATTGTATAACATTGTTTTTACTGTCCCTGTAACTGTGGTAGTTCCTCTTCACTTATTGCCATTGTCATTGGCACCATTTCCTTATGGTGTAAATACACTAGGAGTTTCCTGTGTTTGTGTGTATGACGGTTGTCATAGCATACCACAATGTTATTATCTTCCCCATGTGGAGATATTTTATTTCAGTTTACGTTTTATGTGTAGGTTAGCTTACCTCACATTCTATCATCATTTATGATATAATTTACCAAGTATCTTGGTTAACCAAGGATGAGGTAATTCATCGGGTTATCAGCTCTCTCGAGTGTTAGTCATTTGTGGTGTTCCGTTTGTATTCACATTGATTGTTTTAACAATTATTGTCTTCCAGTGCTGAGCATTGATTATAGGCTTAGCTGTGCGGTTTTACTTTTGTATGTACATCACTGGAACATCCCAAGAAACTTCAAGGGTTTTCCGGTCCCGTTCTTCAATTGAAGGGTTTTCATCACTGGTAAGTGAAGGTTCTTGTTGAGGGGTTTGTTTCCACTCATAGGTCTCATGACAAGGTTTACCATGTTGGTGTTTATGCAATGGTTCACCACATGCTTGAGTGCATATGGAGTATGCTTACTCCTTAAGCCGTAATGGTTTGGAATCTCATTTCCTTATTCCATCGCCCCTTGGCAATATTTATAAGCGTAGGCTTTACTATTATAATAGATGGAAGCCTTTCTAAGGGTTCACATCTTCACCACATTGGTGGTCTTTGGCTAACGAAGGGTACCTTCGTTTGGGTTTCTCATAGTGTACAAGTGGGGACTAGGCTAATATTGGCATTATTGCGATTCTTATGCCTCTGTGTACCATTGCTACAGAAGGCATAAAGGTAATTAACGGCTTGTCAAATGTATACTAGACTGATGCTCTAGTGACAGTGACACTGAGTTGGTCATTACTCCAAGCCACTTATAAAGTTGGGTTTGAATTGATGGTCCAGTTGTTGATTTCTTGTCGTATGAGGCAATACCTCTTGCAAGTCTTGTTAACAAATGGTGCCGGTTTTGCAACCGTTTACGTTTAAATAACGTATTTCATTTACGGCCTCTGAGCCTTATTGCTGCAAGCTATGCTCTTTGCAAGCTGTTTATACAAGTTTCCACTCCATGTATACCCCATAGGTTGGAGGTATTGCTGGGCTCCGTGGTAAGTCGTGACATCACGCTTCCGTTCATAGGAGGCCCTTTTGGCAAGCTGGTGCTAATTAGTGCCTTCTTGTAGTTTAGGGTATTTCCTGTTAAGTGAAATCCCTTCGGTGTCCTAACCGAGTGTGCGTTCTAGCTACCGTGCTCTTATCCTTGACGCTTTGCTCAACTGTGTTAACTCAGAAACCCTTCAAGGATTGCTCCTGGGTGTTTTGGTTACGCCGTTACATCCGGCTAATGTTCCCGATACGTTGTGTCGACTATACCGTCTTGTGGTACTGTGTTTACGTTATCCCTTTAGGGTTATAACGTCTCCCGTCGTTGGGTAGACCGTTTATACCTTCTCCTAGCGTTTAGACCAGGTTTAAAATTCTCGTCAAAGATGGATTATACTTCATGGTAATCTTGTGATTGCTCTTGGGAGACTCTGTCCCGTTTGTTGAGCATTGTGGTATTCACCTTAGGCATCTGCCTTACTGTGTTCAGGCTGGGTATACCTTCCAGCTATCATGTATCTGCTTGATGTCATTGAGACATGTCCAATGTCTATACTGTCTAGTCTGTGCTCTTTGCACTTTCTAGTTCTTATTCCTTACTTTCAGATGACTTCTCTGAGTTCCTTTGCACTTGATCGTCTGAGGTATCCAGCTGTTCTGGTTTGAACATACTGATGGTCCGTAGAACGGAGTTGATTACTTCCCGTGTTTCGCACACTACATGTACATACGTGGGGTACCATGTTGATACGTTACCACTTACCTAACTATATCAGCCCCGCAAGCTCCTTCAGAGTGCGGTCGTCCCACATCCGTAATTGGGTACACCCGTAGTGTTCGTCACACGCCTATGTGAAGTATTCTATTGTCAACTCTTCTTGTATCATTCTATGATACTCACCGTAATTCTGTTGGTTTGGGTTAAAAATCCAAGGTTTAAAAGAAAGGTTGTGGTTTTGAAAGTTGGGTTTTAAAATTATGGTTTGGTGTTAAAAGAAGTCTCTCATGGCATAGCCATGCTTGAGGTCTTGACCAAGTCTAGCTTCCCGCTGACTGGTATGTTCTTAATACAATGGTCAGGCCCTTCCAAGGTTGATCCTTCTAGTTTTCTGGATTTGTGATCCTATAGTTGTTTCACTGCTGTCACGGTACATTACTATGTACCTGTAGTGTGTTAAAGTTCCTCTACCTGTTCCTGTCTTCACTGGTGCGGCGCGAGGCAAAAGAGGCGGTTCAAACTGTCTAAAAACGACGGTTTTGAACCGTCTCTTATACCGTCGTCGTTTATTACAATGGATTTTAAACGACGGTTCGAAACCGTCGTTAAGAGCATAAGCAGGCGCGCGTCTAGGGGACTTTAAAACACGGTTCTAAATAAACCGTCATTTATAGCCATGTTCCAGCGCGTGTAAACCGTCGTTTATAGCCATGTTCCAGACGCGCGAAGTTTACTATAAGAGACGGTTTTATGATAACCGTCTTTTAAAATCGCAGTATATAACACGGTTCTTTACCGTAACCGTCTTTTATAGACTTTTGGCGGTCACGCCATTTTTACTATAAGAGACGGTTTCTTATGAACCGTTTTTATAGTGTTTTTTTTTAAAAAAAAAAATTCTGTTTTTTTTCTTTCCCTCTGTAATCACAAATGATTACATCCACAAAACCTGCGTAATATAGCAGCATTCACTCTGTACAACAATCATATTTCACCAAAATATATAATGTGTGACATACTTCACACACAAATTGCCATTGCAATTTAAAAAGCTATATACAAAACAACAATGACAGCAGCAGCTAGCCCAACAGTTTAATCAATATTTTTTACACAAGTTAAACAAAAAAAGTGAGGGGTAAAACACATAATGACAGGACAGTCTTGTAGTCACCCTCTTTTTTGACCTCCCAGTGCTATCCATGAAATCATTTTGCTCCTTTGAAACACTTGACGATAAACAAACACATATGCTCTCTAACTAATTCCAGATCTTTGACTGAGTAAGTTTTGCCCGAGTCCTTGAAAAATGTTCGAACCTGTAGAGAACAAGATAAACAAATATGAATGTAAAGACACATATGTATTTCTTTTAAACACAAATGATAAACAGATTTAGAAAATGTATATGTAATGGAATATATAATATACCTCATCATCGTTTGTGAGCTTCTCTATGTTTAAGACTAATTCAAGCATGAATCGCATTACTTAGTAACCACAACTTTTAGAGTCCCTTTGCCTTGGACACTGACAAGTATATAGACAACAAAAACAAACGATCATAAATAGCAAATTATTACGACTAACAGAATAGTGGTTAATAACTGTACCTCAAGATGAACAATTGAAAGCTGTTTGAACTGTTGAAGAACCGTCTTCATATAAGCACTATTAAGTTCAAAAATTAAATCATTAATTCTGGTTCATCATATTATATAGACAAACAATAAGTTGCATTAATTAACTAACACTTACGCTTTGAACAAGTCGTCAATTTGCAGGTCACGATACATTCGTAATGGGTCAACACAAGTAATTGTGATGTTCCCATGGAGAACACAAGGAGTAACCAATGGTTGCTACGATTGTAATTTTGAAAAGAGTTATCATATAGTAATACAATAAGTCAACAAAACAAATGAAATGCAAGAGGGAGAGTATTACTCACATCTGATGGAAAGGGATCATCACGTATTTACTACTGTTTTGAACAGCCTTCGTTATACCATGACACACATAGTTCTGGTATCCGACCGGGTCTCTGTTTGCAGAATCAAGCGATGTTGTTTCAGGGCATAAGAATGTCACCAAATCTCCCAATTTTTTATGACGCAGTCTAGGTTTCAGATACCTTCGACAAAAAATATAATAATTAAAGGTGGAATAGCAAAACCAAAAAATAACAAGGTAGTCATTAAATTATAAGTTTTATTCTTCAAATGTAAAAAACAAAAAAAGTAACACTTACAGGGAATATGCTTGGATGATAGATATATTCAACATATCTCTGCACAACATCTCTTTGATGTCCTCAAAATTTATTATTGTTCTTTGATCCACTTCGTAATGGAAAAGCCACTCAGGTAACCACACTGACAAGCTAGTCATATGCAGACTCTTTTGCAATATCTACTCATACAGTATCTTCTCAAACTTCGCCAATTTTTTATCACAGAGGGGGGACACAGAAACTTCCTTCGCTGAGCTTCAGTAGTTACCTCTGTGGGCATAGGTTCTTTCCCCTTGGATTTCTGGTTGCCCTCAGCCAATTGTGGGTTCGCTTGATCAACATCCATTGATTGGTTGATCTCTTCATTACGGTTTCCCAATCTTCTCGTTTGATCAGGGATCTACCCAATCATATATAATGCAAAGAACAAAGAAGTTAAAACAATGTTACATTAAGAGGAAAACAATTCATAAAAGCGTTAGACATACCTCATCAGAGATGACAATAAAATTGACTGGCCATGGTACAATAGCACCCTTCCCATCAAATAGCGTGACTTTGCCATCAATATCCATGGGAAGAAAAGCATTCTCAAATCCATCAATGATGGTCTGCAGGATTACTCTAGCATAGAATGGGGGAAGACGCTTGAGATTAATCAATGTAGTTGGTGCTGATTGTAGCACAGTACCGTATGCAGCATCCACAGGATATCCATCAAATAAGTAAAATGACAATTTGTAGACGACATGTTTTTTGTTCCTTAAATAAGTAAAATGACAATTTAAATGTGAATAAGGCTAGTACTTTTTACAGTCAAACATTTACCATAACGAACAAGATTAATAGAGACATACTAACCTTCAGATTAGCAAATGGATACGGATCACAAGGGGCAGTACAACTAGATGAAGAAGTCAGTCGGGTTTGATCAGTTGGTTGGTTTTGTCCCCTCAAAGCCTTAGAAACAACCTCATTCACTCTCTCATCTACACGTGCAGACACCTCATTCACTCTCCAATCTACAAGTGCAGACACCTCATGCTCCGTCAGACCTTTTGAGGTGGACTTTTGAAATACATGTTTCTGACGCACTGGTCCCCGAAACCCCTAACCCTTCCTGGATGATCCTTTAATACAAAAGTTGATTCAGCGGATCATTTTGACTCGGTGGAGCAAATATATCTATCTCCCCTCGCTGGGAGGCTTCAGCCTAGTAAGATGATTCAAAAAAATAAGCAAAGTTATAAATTGTAAAAAATACACTTTTAAACAAAACAGTTATAAACACTTTTCAATCTGAGCAGCCAACTCTGCTGTCTCTGGTCGGGTGTACCAACTTCCCATCCTTATCTATTTTTGAGTGACCTAAAACATAGAGCTGAACTCGGTTGGCTTCATACACAGTGTCGATGGGAACTTCAATGCCATCATCATTCTTTTTTGTGAGCAAACCGGCATCTTTCCACTTGGGAATGCTACCAGTGTATCCCTTCCGGCCCATATACTACTGAAATCTATTTTTTCCTCGGTTTGCCCTTGATTTTTCTTGAACTCCTATTAATACAAATCATTAAATGAAAGTATTACAAAAATATAGACACATATTAAAATTGGTGTTATTAAAATTTAGATTCAAACTTAAATTTAATAGGGCATATACCTTGAATTGCTCCGTCGTGTGAAACTCCTCGAACTCTTTCCATTCTTCCTCTGTGATCATGCCATCATAAAATATCCATGGTGGCACATCACGCGATTTCCTAATCCAATTTTCCACCAAGAAAGATCTGAACTGCCTCGCCCGTGTAGCTATGAGTGAAAGAACCGTCGCCCGCGCTTCATCTGGTATCTTGTACCGTTGCTGTACTTGCTGCCACATTTATTCTTTCACTTGCTCGTCCTCGTGTTTCCAATATTTATTAATTGAGCAACGGGACTTCGCAAGATTTCCTAACATGCTTGCGAACTCAGCTTGACAGTCTCCCCAGGCTCTGAAGTATTTATCCCAAACTAGATTAATTTCTTTCTTCAACCTCACCCCTCTGCTCGGCCCCTACCCCTTCGTTTGTTTGACGGTTCTCTGTCTGGGGCTGCTGCTATGACTGCTGCTGGGTACACTGCTCAGGTGGCTGCTGCTGTAGCTGCTGTGTGTCTGCTGCTGTGGCTGCTGCTGTGTCTGCTGCTGTGTGGCTGCTGCTGTGTTTGCTGCTGTGTCTGCTGCTGTGGCTGCTGCTGTGTTTGCTGCTATGGGAGATGATCTAGCTCATCACAATAAAAGTCTAGCTCATCCATATTGATGTCCATTTTGATTCCTGCATGCAATATAAATAGAAGATTTAGTTAATTAACAAGTAAATGAAAGTAAGAAATTATAAATACGAAAACAAAACTATCAATAATAGTAGACATAAATACAAAAACAAACTATCAAAAAATGAAGATATAAGCTCACATTAATCAATCCACATTCCTTCGCCATGGTCAGACTGCACAAAATTTGTAACTGGTCCAACTCTAGTAATTGAATCGAAAGGCTTGGTATTTCATCTTGCATGTCATATTCATCCTCATCGACCACACCATCCACACCAACTATTCCTCTTTTTCCTTGAAGTACAAAGGACCATCTAGGATTAGATTGGTCAGAAATGTAATATACCTGTTTCGCCTTAGTTGCAACAACAAACGGCTCAACTGTGGGTGTTGCACCACTAAGATGAACTAGTTTCATACCATGTTTCTCCTCACTATAACCATTTCTGTTGTCAATCCAGTTGCAACGAAACACACAAGTCTCATATGCGGTGTAATCTAGAACCCAAATATCTTGTACAACACCGTAATATGATTGTTTCAACTCAACTGGATTTTGACCCATACCTGTGACATAATGTACATACTCTGGTAAGCAACCACATTGATGCCACTGTTTTGATTCATTGATTTTTGATCTTGTCGTTCCGTATAAAAAGTGTAGCCATTTACGTCATACCCTTCGTATGAAACAACGTCAAGATTAGGACCAAGTGCCAACGTCTTCACTAATGTTGGCACTGTAGTTGACTGGTTCGAAAAAACTTTATCCTTGAACCATTTCACAAACATTTTATTCTGCTCCTTTTTTAGTCTGATGTCACTCATTGTTGGATTTTGTGCTCTGAGCAGAGTCAGGTGCATTTCAAAATACGGTTCTACAATTTCAAGGTGACTCAGCACAACTAAGTGAGCTTTGTTAAGGGTTTCAATATCAATTCTCTTCATTTTTCTCCCAACGGTACCGTGTCCCTGGAGTCTTCCTTCATGTCTAGATCTAGGAAGACCAATGGATTCAACATCTTCCAGATAGTGAGTACAAAAATCAACAACTTCCTCTGTTATATATCCCTCTATAATACTTCCTTCAGGACGACGACGATTCTTCATTTTTCTTCAATATACCCATGTACCTTTCAAAAGGATACATATAACGAAGATATACAGGTCCACACTCTTTAATCTCTCTGACCAAATGAACCAATAAATGAATCATGATGTCGAAGAATTAAGGAGGAAAATACATCTCCAACTGACACATCGTGACAACAAGAACAGCTTGTAATTTGTCTAGATTATCCACATCGTGAACTTTAGCAGATACTGCTTTGAGAAACACGCAAAGGTTGGTGATTGCATTTCTCACCGCATCAGGTAGGATCCCATGAATTGCAACGGCTAAAAAGTCTTGCATTAACACATGATAATCATGGGATTTCATTCCAACTAATTTCAGATCAGACATTGAAACAAGATTTCTTATGTTAGACGAATACCCTGATGGCACCTTGATATTGTGGAGGATATTGCACAGACTATGTTTCTCCTGTTTGACAATGTGTGACATGTAGGAGGCAAGAACGTGTGTTTCCCACGTTCTTGTGGCCAAAGATCTTCCCTTATTTTCAAATCAATCAAATCTTTTCTCCCCTTTATGTGATCTTTGGTCTTGCCTGGTATGTTCAAGAGGGTTCCGATAACACTTTCTCCGACATTTTTTTCGACATGCATTGCATCAATACAATGTCTGACATCTAAATGTTGCCAATACTCAAGTTCCCAAAAGATTGACTTTTTTTCCATACACTTTTCTCGGTGTTTCTTGTCGAAGGACCAAAGTTGTTGACAATATTTTGCACCTTTTTATACACCTCTGAACCTGGTAAAGGAGGACGAGACACACTGTGATCAGTCTTTCCGTCAAACTTAATCGACATCTTGCGATATTTGTGGCCCTTTGGAAGCATTTTTCGATGACCCATGTAAACATTCTTACCACTATGTTTCAAGCGGATATTTGATGTATGCTCACCACAAATAGGACATGCACATGCACCTTTGACTGTGTAACCAGAAAGATTACCATACGCAGGAAAGTCATTGATTGTGCAATATAACATAGCACACAAGTTAAAATTCTCTTTCCCAAATGAGTCATACACCATGATCCCTTCATTCCACAAGAGTTGTAGGTCATCTATCAATGGTTGTAGAAAAACATCTATTTTGTTGCCCGGTTGTTTTGGACCAGATATCAAAAGTGACAACAAAATGTGTCTAGGTTTCATACACAACCAAGGGGGAAGATTGTAGATCATCAATAATACCGGCCACGTGCTGTGTATGCTACTCAATGTACCGTAAGGGTTCATCCCATCAGTACACAGACCGAGTCTCAAGTTTCTTGGCTCGTTAGCAAACTGAGGAAATTTCATGTCAATGTTTTTCCACTGGGACGCATCAAGCGGATGTCTCAACTTTCCATCATTTTTTCTGTGAGTCGAATGCCACATTAGATTCTCCGCATTTATCAACTGCAAATAGACGCTTCAATCGTGGTATTATGGGCAAATACCACAACACTTTAGGAGGGGATTTATCCTTATGACGACCAGTGCATTCATTTTGGTTTTTCCTCGCATAACGTGATTTCCCACATTCTGGACATCTATCAGCAAATTCATTATCCTTCCTGTACAAAATGCAACCAGATGGACAAGCGTGGATCTTTTTGTACCCCATACCCATTGGACACATCAATTTTTTTGCTTCATAAGTGATGTTGGTAAAACATTATCCTTTGGTAGTATGGTCTTCATCATCTGTAAGAGAGCACTGAAACTCACATCACTCCAACCAAATTTCGATTTTAGATTGAAGAGTTTCAAGACTGCGCTCAATTTACTCAATTCTGTAGGATCACACCCCGAATACAGCGGTGTTTTGGATGAATCCAGCAAAGTCTCATAGGTGTCTGGCCTATTGTAAAACTCTTGTTCAACATCTTCCAGCATTGTAGCAATGTCATCGTAATCTGGTTCATTGTCTACTATGTCGTGGTCATCGACCACAATTGTTTGATTATCTTCAACTTCCTCTTGTTCATTACACATGACATCTACCGCCCTCTGACCATGCCACCGGACTATATCTTCATAGTCTTTTGTAAAACCACGACGAATCAAATGTTCCTTTATTTTTTCTATCCCTCGATACTTCAAATAGTTTCTGCAGTCCACACAAGGACAAAATATGTAACCCTTATTGGCATGAGTCAGATTATCGACCAAAACATTGCAAAATTTGTCAACTCCCTCAAGAAACTTGTTATCCAATTTTCCGTGTACATCCATGAGTTTGCCATCTGATATCCTTTAAAATATTGTTTAGTGCCACATGTGAAAAACCAAGGGCAAATTGAACAATTAATAAAGCAATAATCACGGCAAAAGAATTGTTGTGATGAAGACGAGGATATGGACTGTTAAGTTTGTTGACTTTGCATCTTTGTCAGCCACGACGAGGATGAACAAAAGGAAGTCTACTTCATTGTGGAGGGGAATAAGGCGTTCAATGGAAGGTGGGAAGATAAAATGTAATATTTACAAGCTATTCTTTGAATGATAGAAACTAAAGGAGAGAAGATAAAATGTTATATTTGCAAGCTATGCCCTATTAATACTATAGTAAAAAGATATATATTTCGAGTGTATTCAAGTATAGAATGAACAGTTTTCAGCCCTTATTGGGACTGTCGAAGATTTTACCCTATTGGGTATATCCTGGACGGGGTAATTAACTATATATGTTGCATAAGCATATATTACTTTAGGAAAACATTTTAAATGTACCTTATTCGATGCAGATGATAAGCGTAATAGTTTGGTGATGAACAATTGTGAGTAATCCAATCAGATTAACTCTGTTTAAGAAAATAGAAAGTAACAGTACAAAAAATCGTAACTACAATTGTAGTGCAAATGTGATAGTCAAAACATAATAATGAAACAACAAAAAAACAGAGGCAGAAGTAGTGCGTTTACGAAGGTACAAATTATTGTAACATACCTTAAAAATGCAGGAGTACAATGGTCAAATCTTTAGAAGTGAAAAAGAGCAGCAGTTCTTCATCAACAGTAAATTAGGAGCAAATCAGCAACAAAAAAGAATAGCATTAACAAATCATCAAGTGCAGGTAAAAATCAAAAGATAGAAAATTTCACAAGAAAATTTCGGCATGGTCTCCCCTGTTTTTCTCTTTGTTTTCCCGGTTCTAAGGAACCTCCACAACTTCTCTCAATAGGATACCATTAACTCATCAAGCCACATCACTAGTAATTGCAACCAAATAATTAGTAGCTTAGGCAATTAAGGATCAAAATTGGGTGCACGAGCTTCCGGTATCTTCCATAATGCAACATTAAATGTACCTTATTCAGCAGCCCGGTGAGAATATATGCCACAGAGAAGATGCAGCAGCCCGGTGATTATTATCACTGTAGAGAAGCGGTCAAAATAAGAGAATGAGATTGCAGAGCTTGTGGGTATTCTTAACTGAAGCTGAAAATGACTGAAAAAATTACCAATGGTTGCTACGAACACATATCTGATCGCTCACGTACTTGACTGGTTAATCGTACCTGAATGCTGCATTACCGTATACAAAACAAGTCATAAGCCCTATTACTATTTAGCCCATCATGTATCATCAACTTGTAGATTAATAAGCACCAATCAAGATGAGTAGGAGGTATGTTCTGTATGTACTTTCTTGATGTTTGATAGTGAGATTGAACGTAAAGTTTACCTTTCATAATAAAATAGGATACTTTCATAAAACTACAATAATATGATCACCCGACAACCCATTTATTGTTTCCCCTAAACATCAATATATTAACCCATTAACAACTCGGGTTATAAGCAGTTGAACTATACCTCCTATCTTCCCGTTTAAACATTTTAACAAACACCTAAAACTGCACTCAATAGACAACTAAACCCGTAGATTCCCAACAGAAATAAAGTACACACAGAAGGAACAATGATACAACTTCAAAACAGAAGGAACAATGACAGTTAGAATTGGCTAACAGATGCAGGGACTTTGCCACTGCTATAGTGGTTATCGATTGTTTCAGATGCATTATAATCAAATTTATAGCTGTTGCGGTTATAGAATCTGCTGCCTAATGTTGAAACAAACAAAGATAACAACAGTTGTAGCAGAATGCAGCTGGAGAAATCAGATATTGTATGTTTTAATTAGTGGAAGGAAGGCACAAGTTTGGAGTATATTACCGTATAATTCTAAGGAGGGCAAGAAGTAAGGTATATGGCAGTTCTAAACAGAACAAGAAGCAAGGTATATCCTTTTCAATAGCAACCTACTCTGTGGAACAAGAAGAGTGAAGAACAGAACAGGTTGTTCAATTTTCTTTTTTTTTTGCTGCAATGTTACCGTGGATGAACAGACTAGCAACATATGCAGAGACAGAAACAAAAGAAGCCAGCAGGTTCTTCAGTTTGCAAGTTATAGTGAGAATAAAACAGAACAACTTTTGTTTATTTTGTGCCAAGATTACCGTGAGTTAAACAGAAGACAAACAAGGAGGTTTTGGTTTTATTTTCTGAACTGTAGTGTGGAATATAAGAAGGAGACAGACCACACAAGTTTCTGGTTTGTTTGCTAAACTGTAGTGAATCAAAAGAAGAAGAACAGCAGCATATTACGGTAGACACAAAAGGGAAGAAGGCTGGACAGCCACAAAACAGAGAACGAATAAACATGTATATCCATTGTTCAACAAGGGTGGAAAATTATCGTGAGGAGTGTTTAACCATTCCCTTTTTAACATGTACTTACATTTATAAAATGTACAATTATGGTTAAATAAACTCTTTTTAAACTCCTTAAGATCATTTATATCCTATTGTTCCTTTTTTCCATACACAAGGATATTTAACCATTTATTTAATTAATTTATTATTAATTAGGGTAATTAATATTTGGGATATTTCACTATCTAATTCAAATTGAAGTTATAATCTATGGTTAGAGAAACATACCAAAAGAGAGGAGTTTGGGCGATTTGCAGTTCCAGTGATCAATTTGTACGGAGGTGCAGACGTACGTGAGCGAAGCAGCAGTTCCAGTGATTGATCGCGATTTGTAATCTCGCGCACTAACAAGACAAGAAGAGAATGTAGACATGAAAAGAGAATGGAGAAAATCGCAGAGCAGTATGTTCTTATCTTATATGTATAGTTTAATATCCTGCCGTTTCTTTCTATATATGTATATAGGGTTCAAAAAACCACACCATATTTAGACAACACACATAATTGCAGGGAGCTATGTATGTTTAATACTGTCGATTGAAACCAATATAACAATCCACACCCAGCACATCAAGAAAAATAATTCATCAACCATATTGAAGAACAACATATTGGCTTTTTCATACTCAGCCTATCAAGATATTTAAGGGGGTTACAAATAATTCATAGAACCGAACAAAAGCATTCATTATGGAAATTAAATTAACGTCAGTGTATATGCACCAGTATTGATTACAAAACTAGCTAGCGCAAACAATTGTTGTTTGCCAGTTAATTAACACTAAAATTATGTAGAAATTTTTTGAAGACACACATCAACAAGGGGCAATTTTAGCCTTGATCGGTTGATTGATGAAGAGGGCGCAGCAACAAGGCTAGCAGAGAAAGAGAGGGGCGACGAGTATATATTACCGGTTCAGTGAGAAAGTGTTAGGGTACGGTGGAGGACATGGCGAGCAGAGAAAGAGAGGGGGAGACGCGCCGGTGGTGTTGGGCGGCAGCGGCTACGTTGAGACGGAGGGGCAGCGACTGGATGAGAAGTAGGCAGCAACGGTTGTGGAGTTGAAGTTGATGGGCACCAGCAACAATGGCGGAAGACGAGCACAGAGAGGGAGGTGAAGGTTCGACTTAGAGAGAGCTACGGTGCGGGGGAATTGGCTGAGGAAATTAATTTGGGCGGGCGAAATAAAGGGGTTATAAGAGACGGTTCCTTCAAAACCGTCGTTTATTAAGCGTTTTAAAAGACGGTTTCTTCAAAACCGTCGTTTATTAAGCATTTTAAAAGACGTTTTATAAAAATCCGTCGTTTAAGATCTATTACCGCCGAAAACTTCACACTTTTAAACGACGGTTGACCCCAAACCATCGTTTATGAGTTGTTTAAAACGACGGTTTATAATAGCCGTCTTTAAAACTTAACCGCGCGCACAAAAAGTTAAAATTTAAGACGGTTTTGTGTAGAACCGTCTCTTATAAGCCGTCATTTTTGATATTTTTTCTACCATTGCTTACTGCACTTGCCGTGGCAAGTGCGTGGTACTGGTGGTTTTTGGGTAATCCTATACCGGTCACGGTATGGTTTCCACTTGCATTTGATAGTCTTGTCGACTTCTCCATTGATCGGTGATCATTTACTTAGGTCAATTAATCTTCTAAGTAACTTCTCAGTAAGTTTTGCAATGGTTGTCATTGATCGGGGTACTTCTCCATCCTTGGAGATCCCTAATTATTTGTTCTGTGTTCTCCCTTGTTGCTCGTTCCCAGACATTTGTTGTGGTTACTGAGCCTTCAGCTTGTTTAGGCACTACTTCTATAGTCCTGTCGGATTATATCTTGTGAGTGTTCTTGTCGCCGTTTGAGCTATGTTGACCGGGTTTGTGACCTTTATGGTGTGGTAGTTTTTGGAGTTAACCACTCCCGAATATGTCCTTAGCCAGCTAGCATACCTTTGGTGGTATTATCTAGCTAATACTGCTCTCTAGACTTGTGTCTTAGGTTCCATTACTGCTCCTTTCACATTTCGTTGCACGTTAGTCCTTCTTTTCCTGTTGCTGGTTGACTAGCCAGGTTTCGCGACTGCCAGCATGTCGCCCCATGCTGTTGAAGTATTCCTGCCTTGTGTTTTGGTTCTCATTCTTCCGCTATTAAGTGCGGGTATTGTTGTTCGAGTATGAGAGGTTCTTGATTACCGTATGGTGGTTTACAACTGCCAGATCGGGTTTCCCCGAGTATGAGAGGTCTTTCCTTCTCTCTGGCGTTCTTTCCCAAGTCATACAATGGGGATGCGGTGGGCGGGACTGGTATTGTAGGTGTCCGGTACTCACCGGTAGTTCCTATCTAGCATGTCTCTAATGCTAACACTCAGCCCTTAGCCCTAAGCTTCTAAATCCTAACTCAGTATTACCTAAACTCGGTATTTCAAGTCATCAGAGCGAACTTCGCTCTGATACCACTTTTTGTAACACCCCTACCATTAATACAATCATTACCGTCCAATCTCCTCGTGCTTCCGAGTCACGCAGCAGATACTTACTTACATACAGTGGGTGATACAATGCCGTTAGTCACCCACGTGACTAACAAGGCTACTACTTCTACATACAGCATCGGTCTGATGGACCAGAATATCCGAGTGCTACATAAATACAAGCTTCACTACAATTACCAATTAGGTATTACAACTTCCCATTCAACACAATTCTCCATAAGTTCAATACATGTTAATATACCGAGTTTACTAAGATCCTTATACAAGTAGAATACCTCTTTCGATCCATACATGCTCGTTAAGAGTCTAACTATTACCCATTCCTCACAAACTACTTGCTCCCGAGGTGTAGGGGGGGTGCTACTTAGTACACCTCTACATTCTACTACTAACTATCCAAATGTAGTCACCGGTCTCGTGCCTTGACCATATCCTCTTCGGGTACCTGCCACTAAAAACGTTCCCCCCGAGGGGTCAGCTTTCGCTGAGCATGATAACCGCATACCCTGCGTACTAGAGAGGGTACGCCGACCACTTGGTCGAATACATGCAGTTCATTTTATTCATACATACATGCATACATGCATACATGCTTTCATACATAATACTACAATACTTTACGCAAGGATACATACACGCATTTCAATTCATACTCTTCAATACATACATGGTAACCCATACAAGCCATCAGATACATTCTTACCTTTCCGGGATCCGCAATACCAATACATATACAATACATACGCAATTCATACACAATACACACCATCCATGTTAGCTCATGTTTGTCCACCCGGGTTAATCGGGTGGAGATTACTCTTTAACCTCGTTCCACAGTACTTACGCATACATACTCATTCTCATACATACTTACTTACTTACTCTTACTGATGTTAAGTCGTTTGGGACCTCCGGCCCGGGACTACTCCGTCCCACCACAGGGATTTACTTGACTCACCAATCCGGGATGCTACCCATTTAAGGGGTTTGGGCCGCGGACTAGTTTAAGAGTCAGGAATCGGATCCAACCTCTTGTGTCTCCTCATCCTCACGCATGGCCGAAGCTATATCGGACTTCTACTCATTCCAATTTACTCACTTAAGTTAGGAGTTAGGTAGTTAGGATTAGTAGAAGTCAACATCCAGGCCACATACACATTACATTGTTCATATACGCATCCATACGCAATATAATACAACATACAAGTACACTACGAGATACAATACACTTCATCATTATTCTTATATTTCATGAATTATACAAACTAGTGTTCAAGACAATAAACATCGAGAACGGCATAAGTCAGCACAGGTAAGTGCAATATAGTCCGATTCATGTAGTTATCTTATTTAGGTGATCAAATAAGCACACAAATCAGGGTAACCAGATTAGGATACAGGGCATGAAGAAATCATACCGTTCACCATTGTACTTGTGTCCTAACGTTCCTCCGGTGTTCACAAATCAAATCCTATGATATACATACAATTGAATGATTAATCTAACTATCATTAATTAACTAACTCGATTACTCTTGCGTTTACTAATTCATACTTTCTGAGTCTTTACAATTCTTTCACTTATACTTGGTTTACTTACTTTACTTTGGCGTGCTTACATACATATTTACATATGTATAGGTGGGTATACATATATATATATACATACTTATTATAATTATTATTTATTTTATTTTATTTTTTTTGTTTGACCCGACCGACCTTACCCAGGGTCGGACCAAGGTCGGTCGAAGTCAGTAAGGTATTACGCTGGAAAATTACGGGGCCGACCGACCTTGCAAGTCCGGTCCCAAGGTCGGTCCATTCCAGGAGGTTACTTACAGGCGAATTTTAAGCCGACCGACCTTGCAAGTCCGGTCCCAAGGTCGGTCAATTCCAGAAAGTTTTGTTACGTGAATTTTTCTGGCCGACCGACCTTGCAAGTCCGGTCCCAGGTCGGTCCATTCCAGAAGGTTTTTCCGCCTTTGTAAGTCTGGGCTCGACCGACCTTGCAAGTCCGGTCCCAAGGTCGGTCCGGCCCAGTATTTCAGTTTTAAATATTGTTTTCAGTCCCTCTTCTTACCCATTACTTCCCCCCATTGTTCCTACACTCAATCAATCCCACATGTTTTAAGACTACGTAAACTTCCTAATACCCCTTAGTTTCATCCCTTAATTTATCACACCATTCTATACTAATCCACTCACTTGTTTTCTAAATTCATTCCAGCACTTACACTAGTTTTTCCTACTTGCATTGCTACAGATTTTCAAAACTCGATTCTCCCATCCAATACTTCTACTACCAATACCACTACTAGCATCCCAAATACATTCCCAAGTAATTACACCATCTATACCGAAGTCCAACCTTCATTTACCAAGTTTTATACTCTAGTTCTTCCTAGTTTCTCCAAGGCAATCCAATACCTCTTGCCACAGATTTTATATCCTTTCATTCTCTTACCACAACTACTACTCCATAGTTATTAAACCTCTCTACTAACTCCAATACACACCTTGGTTTTCCATTCACCAGGTCATTCTTAAATACATAATTCCTACCAAAATTTTGCCATAGTCTACCTACAATTCTAACTTCTCCACTAACATACTCCTTCATCAAATTCATTCCTACTCTAGCCACACACCCATCCAAGGGTCCTACCAGCACACATACCAATCTCAATACACCGCTATTTCCTCAATTGCAATACCAATACATCATTACTTCCTCAACACCACAACTAATACACATACACAACTTATTTGGCTCTAAGGCCTAGCATTCAAATACAAGCTCATAAATACTCAACTTCCACAAACTACAATACTATACAATAGTTTAGGTTTTTTATTTGTTCGCCCACTCCCATTACTCTAATGCATTAAATTAAGCATTAAGAAGGAGCTCTTACCTTGAGCTTTTGATTCCTTCATTTCTTTTCCATTTCTTCTCTTCCTCTCTTTCTTGTCCAAATCGGTCACATGGGAATGGAGTTGTCAAAATCCATCCCAACACCCAAGAAATACAAAGATGCATTTTAATTACTCTTCTAAACCCTTAGAGAATTCTAATTCCGTAAAAAGGCTTAGAGTACAAGTTAGGGTTTTACCTTTGGAGATCTTTGAGAGTGTTGGGACATCGGAGTGTTGCAGAGATAGCCTTTCACCGTGACAGAGTCAATCATCACTTGACAGACACAAAGAGTGAGCCTCTTCAATAGAGTCCGCGCAACAAAGAAGACTTCGTAGACTCTCTCATGCTGTTGCGGAAAATCATGAGTCAACTCGGAACACCTTAAGTGCCGCAACGGTCATGAAGTTCTCCCTCAACATCCGAAGATCGCGGCCCAAGTAAGAAGACCACTTAAAGAGCCGTTGGAAGTTGCCCACTAAGTTAGTTCCGGTATTTTCGGAACTAACTCCTTCGACCTGCTATTGTACTTAGAGTATAAATAAGATGTGTAATAGTCAGTTTAATGTGTGCTTTCATTGAGGATTATTTCAGAGCTTAGAGAGTGAAAGAGAATCGCTTTGCAAGCCAGAAAAAGAGAGAGAATACGTACCAAGTTAGTTAGCGCCTTTAGATAGACTCTACCTAGGAGATCCTAGTTTCACTACGCTTATCATTGTTCTGATTAGAAAGTGTGTTGGGTGAGTGAGTGAAAACCCGCTAAGTAGATCCTTTCTACTTAGTGGGCATTTGTAAGTTATTTTATTTGACCAGGAAATGAAATAGCTTATTTGTGTATCTTGCTGAGTTCCACAGAGTCCTTCTCTCTTTTCAACGTTTCGCTACAATTACCGCAAAAGCCTTCCGCACCCTCAATTTAGTTAATTCGATTGAGTGCCTCTACATCACAAAGTGCTTCTCATTTACGAAGGCTGATTGAGTCAAACCAATCCTTAGACTCACAACCTTTGATTGGTTTGAGTTAGCCACCCGATCCTACACGTGTATCAGAGCCTCGCTTAGGCTAACGGTCAATCAACTAAGAAATGGCAGATCTCTTTGCCAACCAAAACAACAAAATGCACTTCGAGCACCCCAGACTCACCTCCACCAACTACGACCATTGGAAAAACGAGATTGAGCAACACATTGAGTCCGTCAACTCTGAGCTTTAGAGATAGTCACTGGAGGAGATCTTGCAGTTAATCCAGACCGATCAACATGGACTGCTGCAGATCATAAAAGGTACGAGCTGAATCGACAAGCATCACATGCGATATACACTTGCCTGTCCATCCCAGAACAAAGGAGAGTCAATCACTGTAAGTCCGCAAATGAGATATGGACACTCTTTCAAGCTAACCACGAAGGAGTCACTGAACTCAAGAAATGCAAAGCTCAAGAACTCCGAATGGACTATGAAAATTTTCTACAAAACCCGGTGAGTCACTGGAAGAAGTACTTGATCGTTTCTACTTACTACTCTACTATGCAGGAAGTTAGCATCTTACCAGATAGAGAGAGTGTCTTGCATAAATTGCTGGATAGTCTCAGAGAAGAATGGGCAGAGACAGTAATCTCCACCAAAGCATGCAAGGACTTATCCAAATGGAGCTGTCAAGACCTAGGTTCCTATCTACAATCCGTAGATAAATACAAGAAGAATGTTCGAAAGAAGTGTGGTAATACTTCTTCTCCCTCTTCTAGTAAGACTACTACTTTGAATGACCAAGCCTTGCAGGTTAATTCGACTCAGTTAACTCAAGAAGGAGCTTATGTTGCTGATACTCAAATCAGACAAGCTAAGGCTGAGCTGGTAGACATTATTGTTGAGGAAAGTGAGGCTGAGACTATGGAGGACTTTGTCTTCATAGTCAAGAACTTCCGAAAATTCATGCGTAACCAGCCTAATCAACAGAGTCGGTCGTTCTCGAACACCTCTAAACAAGTTTTCAATTTTGTCACTTGTTTCAACTGCAATAAACCCGGTCACTTCCAGAAGGACTGTCCTTTACTCAAGAGCCAGTATGGAATATCTCAAGGGAGATCACTGATGGCAGCTGTTGGATGGGGAGATTCAGACTCCGACGATCCAGACACAGAGTCTAGCGGCCTGGTATGCCTCATGGCACACGACACAACGGAATCCATAATTCCAGACAATGAGGTAACTCGTTCTCACCTTGAAACAGACCTTCACCGTATTTCTCCTATGGGATTTATGACTTTAATTGCTAAAATTGTCTCTGAGACCAACTCTCTCAAAGCAAGTCTCAACAGCAAAATTTCCGAGTTAACAGAGGAGCTCGAAATTTCAAAAAGTCTTATGTATGCCTTAAGAGACGAAGCTGAGGAACACAAAACCATCTCTTGTTCTCTCAGGTTAGATCTTGATAAGCCGCAGACTTATCATATTTTATGCACTAGATTTAGTATTATATTTATCTAAATAAGGTTAATATATGTTATTTATGCTTATTATGTGTTAAAATATATTATTTGTACAGATTTATGTTTTTATGAGTTTTATGTGCAAGGAATGATTTTCTAGGCAAAAGTTCAGTTGAAGCCGGACTCCATGCCGGGTAGTTTCTGCACGGCAGTACAGAACAGAAAGAAGCCTTGCCGGATGTGATGCCGGGTAAATGCTATCCGGCATGAGTGTAAAATCGCCTCGATTGACCATACGACAGCATTTGTGATCCACGTGTTTTCCAACCGCTGCCGGGTGTGTTGCCGGGTAATTCCTACCCGGCATAAGCACTGTTTCGCACGGACATCGACGGTTTCGACCGACCGTTAACAGTTGGGCGCATTTAACACGTGTGCCGGCTATTGGGGACCCGGCACGTCGCCCGGCAAAGACACAATTAATGCCTATAAATAGGCCGAGGAAGGCAGCAATTTAACACACTTCAACACCCATATACACTCCACTCACAACTCCAATTCCGCCCCACTCCATTGTTGGTGTCCAAGGAAGTTTCTACGGTTCCATCCACGCGAAGCAGAAGAAGAAGATCCTGTCGGGTTAAGGCTATGACCATTCCCTTCTCCCCTTTGTATTCTCTTCTTGTAGTTGTGTGGATGGAGATGTAGAACTCCTTGCTTATTCTTGGTTAGGGATGAATTCCTTCTTGTAAACAATATGATTTCTTTAATATATTTTCAAGTTTCATAAGAGTAAGGTTCTTATTGAAAGAGAATAGGTTGATCTCTTTTTCTCTTCATGCAATTCTTACTTGTGGAAGACAAGTCCCAAGTAAGATAGGTTAGACTCTCTTAATGGTCTTTCTACTCTCTTCTTATGATTAAGAGTTAGTAGTGAGAGTGAAGATTAACCCACATTTCCCATTGCTTTGTTCATTTCGTGGCATGATATATGCCCGGATTGTTAATAGGTAGTGAGTCTTCTGTTTTCTTCTCGGAAACTGGAGAAAGAATATGCATTATGACTATGCCGGATGCACTGCCGGGTGCCAATGTCCGGCATATTCAATGTCTTTGAATATGCCGTGCAAGTGGTATCCGGCAGGACACCCGGCGTGTTCAGTTGTTGGTTAATTCGAAGGCCTGTGTTTATGTTTAGAGTTCATATTGATGCTTAGATGGTTTCACACCCTGGATCAAGGATAATTTCATTGTAATTACCACTTAGTTTAGTTAGTTTTGATTAGGATTAGAAAACATTTCAATTTCCCCCCCTTGTCTTAGAATAGGCTTTTTGCCCGGATTAGGACTAGTTTTCTATAAGTCCCTTGGGTACGATACTCTCGGTCGTAATATATTTACACTATACTCCGACGGGTTTTATTTTGCTACCCGTAGTAGAGTTGTAGGATTAGTTTATTATTTTATTCTTTTGTATATATTTTTATCTTACAATTTCTCTGTTAGCAAATTGGCGCCGTTGCCGGGGACTTGGAATTAGTCCAAGTCCTAAATTCGGTAAAACGCCTTATTCTTTATTCTTTGATTCTTTGATTCTTTAATTTATTTTCGCCCTTAGTTTTGTAGACTTGAATGTGCCGTGCTTGGTGCCGGCGTCTGTCACCCGGCCAACTCGGAGGAAGTCTGATGCCGGATACGTTTTACCCGGCACTGCGTCCGGCATGTTCAAAGTTTCTCAAAATTTATTACAGTATTGAGTTCTTGGCAATTTAAATTTGTTCTTGCTTGCGCCCATTCATTATTTCTCTCTTCTAATAGTCCCTATACTATGATTCTTTAATTTAGATTTCAAGAATGAACTTGCCGTGTATTATGCCGGATTTCCTATACCCGGCTTTTTGGAGGAAGTCTTATGCCGGGCGGGTTCGATCCGGCATGTCACCCGGCATGCTCAATTCCTCTCAATATTTATGTCGTAAATTATAGGGACAATTAGGAGTGATCTCAATCTCGTATTTACTTTTACTCTTATTTAGATTATCCTTTACATTATCTTTTAATTAAGATATGTTCGATTTTTGTCACGCCGGGCAACATGCGGTTATTATAAACCCGGCAATAGTGGAGGAAGTCCACTGCCGGGTACGATTCGCCCGGCACTCTGTCCGGCATTACCAAAAATTTAATTCTTCTTGTAATTTAGTAAGTCTAATTATGTCATTATATTATTTCTTTTATTTTTACTAAATATTATAACATTTTCTTTTGCTCCTCCAGAAGTGAAATACCCCAAACCTAAGTATGCTAAGTAAACATCAAATTATGATGTAGTAAGGCTAGAATATGCCTTAGAAAGATTGGTAGACAATTTTAACCAAGGAAAACATAAGAAAGTGCCTGAAAGGCAATCAGGGCAAAAACGTGCTCTAAGCTTGGAGAGACTTGGGTGAGTACCCAAATATCATGATAAGACCTTAGTAATATCCTAATGGTAATTTTAAATCAATTAGAAAAGAAAACCAAGCTTGAAAACAAGTTAAAACACAAAATGTGCTTTAAGAAGTCTTAAAGCACATTTTTGAGAAATTGTCTTAGAATTGAGTTTTGAGTGGCTAAATGTCCATCATTACTCTTTAAACAACATGTGTACTAATTAGTATCACATTAGGAGGTCTAAATCAATGAGAAATCAAAAATTTCCCGATTATGTGCCTTGATTAGTGAATAGTAACTATTTAGTGCTAGTTAAGTCATAAGTCAACATAAGTCAATAAGATGGTCAACCAAGACCATAAATATCTCCATTTAATAGAGGGGGCCGGTTTTGATGTGGGGAGTCACCACATGAGTCATCAAATGAGAAGGAAAAGAAGAGTAAAGTGAGAAAAGTTACTATTTGCTTTATAAAAGCAACTACCTTATATTAGTCTACCTCTCTCCTCTCTTCTTCATTTCTCTTCTTCTTCCACGGCTCTTCTCTTCTTTTCCTCTGTTCCAAACCGTTCCAAGCAGCCTCCATTGTTGCTTCACCTTGCTTTGGCAACAACTTACTCATTTTAGCTCCAAATCAAAAACTAAACACATATTATTCTTAGTTAGGTCAAGACCTATCTTTCTATCTTTTCAAATCTTTCAAAGCTCCATTTTGGTGCCATGAGGAAACTTCATTGATGGAGGACAATCAAGTTTGAAGAGCTCATTAGCTTCTCCATTCTCTTAAGGTAAAGAATATGTAAGAAAAATCAAGTTTCCACCATTTCTTCTACATGGCCGAAAATTTATACTACATGGGGCCTTGTTTTTATGCCTTGTTCTAGCTTGATTTATTCACCAAGGACTAGTGGATGTCCTATTTCATTCAATTCCAAAGTCTACCTTGAGACTTCAAAGGTAATCATCCACTTTTATGCCTTAGAACACATTTCTAACCTAGGTTTTTATTCCTTGAGGTTAGTGCATTGTTTAGTACTCATATGAGTCCTTAAATATTGATTAGAACATTGGCAAAAGTAATTTAAGTGGGGCCGAGATCTATGCAAGAAGAAGGCCTAAGGAGGAGATTAAGATAAGCTTGAGAAACAAGGTAAAATGCTTACCTAATGGTGGTTTAAGATTAAGGAATGAGTTTTAGATAAATACCAATGTGGCTTAAAGCTTACATTGTGTATTGGGTTATATAACCTAAGAAAAAGAACCTAAACAAGCTTATGAACTTGTGATTAAGGAGCTAAGGAGAATGAGTTAGTAATATAAGTTTAAGGTGGATTTTAAGAGCATTATAACTACTATGAGATTGATGAGTGTATTTGCAGGTTGAAAGCTTATATATGTGGGAAATTCAGTGTTTAAGTTTAAGTCATTAAGGGCCTAAGAGCCATGTCATTTAAGAGCCTTAGTGCTATGCAATTTAAGATTATTGCAATATCTTGAGTTTGTTGAGAATGAGTTGGTTTGGGTGATGAGATATGATGAGAAAGAACTTGATGTGTGTGAGATGGTTGAATGAGGAAAACAATGCAGTTGGGCATGATAAGATGCTAGAGAAGCTATGGCAAAATTTGAGTAGAAAACAAAGTGTTTAAGTGGTAGTGGTGAGCTAATATGCCCTAGGGTTTACTAGGGAGCATGAAAAGAAAATTGGGTGGAAATGAGTTAACTAAGGAGTCTTGAGGTTTAGAATGACCTAGAGATGTCTAGGAGGAATTAGAGGATTGGTGAGTGTTTTGAGCACACCAAAATCATGATATGAGGAATGTAAGACTTGTGCATAAGTTTTAAGGAAATGATGTATAATGTTTTGAGATGAATTAGTTATGAACTAGAGAGTAAAACAATAAGAGTTTTGGGAAGTTTGTGTAAGTGGTGGTGATGCTAGTAGTGGACTAATAAGGTTTTAGTTAGATGACAATGAGTGGACTTGGGGATGGAAGAGAAAGTGTTAGAGAATGTTGTAAATTGTCAAGGAAAAAGACTAGGAATGTATAAGAGTGTATGATTATGAGAATGGTGTGTAAGTTGAGTAAAAGAGGTGTAGATGTCTAAGAGGGACTAGGGGATCCAACTGGTTAATTTAAAGCACCAAAACTATAGTGAAGGAATCTAGGAAACTTGTTCAAACTTTGAAGGAAAATAAGGTATAATGACTTGTAGGCATGTGCTAGAGTACATATAGCTTTGAGAAGTGTGAGTAAAGCAAATGGGTTGTGCATGATGATGCTTGAGGAGTACTTGAGATAGTTGTGAAGAAACACTTTGGATAGTTGAAGTTTTAGACAAAGTTTACATGTTGGAAATGTAAGGAATTAAGTTATAAGTGTTAAGTTTAGTAAGAACTTGAATAATGATCAAGGAATTTAGAGGTGAGTTGATCCATGAGTTAGGAGGATTTTAAGTGCTAAAATGGTGTTGGAACATGTGTTTATACTTGGGAAAAGATTAGAAGAAGTTTGGACAAAAGAACAAGTGTGGAAAGAGGTTCAAAACTGTAAAATTTGACAGTTTAAGATGTGGTCCGGGACTTAGTCCTTGGATAAAGTCCCGGACCAGCACTAAAATCAGGCCGAGAATGTACCCAGGGGTTGGTCCGGGACCTTGGGTAAGTACCAAGTCCCGGACCATAGCTAAAATAAGGCCGAGACTAAGGACAACCATTGGTCCGGGACCTTAGGTCCGGACCATGTCCCGGACCAGGCAAAAATACAAAGAAAGTGTGCTTTTCAAGAGGTAAATGAAGGGGCTTGTTGGGGAATGTTATTATAAGGTTGTTAAGAGTTGTTTGGTGGAGTTTTAAGGATATTGGAGGTGTGAACAAGTGTGAGGTAAATGAGAAATAAGTAACATAAGAGGTTAAGCTTAAACTACAATGACTTAGAGGTACTTAGTTGGAAATCATTAGTGATTAAGTAAGCTAGGTTAATTAAAAGTAATTAACCACCCAATTTGGTGAATGTTTTAGGGTTTGAGAATTTGGACTCCGGAGGAGAGTAAGCGACCGAACGACCAACGGTGAACGGTACAGTTCTCTTGTGACCTGCTTGCTAACGAGGTGTCCCTCGGCTTGTGTGCTATTTGTTTTGTGTGCTCACTAAACAAGATAAAGCATGCAACCGGAACATATTATATATATATATATTGTATTGTTGTGTGATGTTTGAAAACTAACACAACATACCGTGAGAACTTACTAACCAATGTTTAGTAAGGAATTGAGTGAGACTAAGGAACGCCCCTAATAAGGGACGATATAAACCGAAAGAGGTTAACCAACAAACATGGTCTTGAGACTACTACTAACTGGAACATGAGTGAGGAAACCCGGGACCGATCTCCGGTCATGCATGCTAAGGAAAGGGGGTCGTATCTATAGCAGATTCGACTTCCGATTAAGGACTAGTCCTCGGACTAGTAGCCTTGGGTCGGTTGACCGGCTCGGCTACATTGAACATCCAGTCCAAGGTAGGTGGCTTTAAGATGGCGTGGGGGGATCAAGCCTACATCCCCAACAATTTAAGAATGTTGTTTATTGCCGGTAAGTGTCCTGCTGCTGGCTAGGGTTAACCAAGCCCTACAAAAATAAACAACGAACTAAGGGCTAACCTGTTCCCAATGAGAGAACGGTTGGCATACATAAGGTAAGATTAAGATAAGTTACAATCATTCCTTTTAAAAGGATGATTTGTATTGTTAAGACTAAGATTAAGTTAAGACTAAGATAAGTTGCAATCATCCCTCTTTAGAGGATGGTTTGTATAATTAAGATTAAGATCAGCGACTTCCACTCCTTATTAAGGTTGTTTGTTTCTCAGTTTAAGATAAGACTAAGATTGAGGTGAGATAAGGATGGACTAAGATTAAGAGGCAACATTACTTAAGGAGTTAAATAACTAACTCTCTAATTAAGGGAACGCATTTAAGTCGTTCGTTGTGTGTGAACTTTGATTGTTCATATTTGGATTGTTGTTTACAGCATTTACTATTATGTTGTGCATATAATCAACCTCCATGCTATCGACAATTAGTCGTCGTAGCCACGTTAGCTTGGGGGCCATGAGGGGATCGTACCAGCATTCGTGCTGACCCCCTTTGGGGGCTGTTTTTTACTACACAGGTACATCAGGAAGCGGCTGACGCGAGAGTAAGAAGAGGATACAGCTGTTAAGGGTTTAGAGTGGCCTACGAGTTGTGCATGTACACTCGTATGGCAATTTGAGTTAGTAAGATGTATAGGATGTGGGGGGGGGGGGGGGGTTGTAAGAAGAATATGTATATGGTTAAGTTTGTTAGACTAATGTTCGGTATATTCTGTAGTCAGACCGTGGCAAGGTCTTGGATTGTAAAGAATTCCGCTGTGACATGTTTATATATATACTGTTAAGTTGCGAGACCACATTTGGATTGAGTTGGGGTGTTACAAAAAGTTATCCAAGTGAATGCTTCTTCGGTCAACTAGTACTCCAGCAAATTCCAACCTTTATCATCCGGAGATCGAGAGAACCGTACTTCATACCTTAAGGCATACAAACAACCAAAAGACCTAAAGATACACCACATGGCAACACCTACCGTCCGTAACATAAACCGGCCTTCTAACCAAGGCCAGAAACCAGCAATCGACCTTCCTATCCTTCCTCAAACCGAATACGATGAATGGCAGAAACTTAAGCCATATCATCAAATTAGATGCATAAAAGAGTTAGGATTGTTCGATGGTACGAATCCGGACGATGCTTTGCTCCACGTCACCAAATTTCTACAGCATACAAACAGCCTAACCTCCACAAACAATGTCCTCCAATACGCCAGACTTGCTCTCTTCCCCCATAGTCTTACGGGGAACGCCAGCAAGTGGTACCACAGTCTAACCCCCAGTACCATCACCACATGGGAGGACATGGCAACCAAATTTTATGACAAATTCATGCCCCCTAGTCGCACCCTGGAGATGATCGCCGACATTTACAACTTCAGACAACCTAGCTCGGAGAACATCTGTGAGACTGGGACAGATTCAAAGGGTTGTTGCGCACATGTCCACACCACGGCCTCACCAAGGAACAACTATCTCAGTTGTTTTACAAGGGATTGGTCAACCAATGCAAGACCCTGATCCTTTCCTCCCTTGGTGCAGATATATTAAAGAAGCCTGGAGATCAATTCCTTAGTGGAGTTGAATCTCTTTGCGAAGAGATTAGAGATTGGGCCACCGGTGGAACCAGGGGCAGTACCACTGGTTTATATCAAGTGGGAGAGGGCGACTCCAAACTCGACAAATTGATGCAAAGTCATGAGCAGTTTGGAGAGCAATGCCCAGACAATCAACAAAGGTTAGTGCTCTACAGAAAGTGGTGGAGCAAATAGCAATGAACAAACTTCCTCAACAAGCGAACGTGGTTAGTGCACGACCGCACGCTTCGAGCCCTGACATTCTAGACTTTCAGAATGTTGAGGAAGTCAACTATGTGAGTAACCAAGGGTATCGGCAGCCATGGCAACAGGGGAACCAACCCCCTCAACACTTTCAGAGTCAAGCCGCTACCAGGGAGGTCCAAGGCAATTCAGACCATCCCATCCTGCATCATCATCAGAGGCTGAAATGGCTGAACTTCGTGACATGATGTCAGCCCTGATGAACAAGACCTAGGATACTCAAAATGAGATCTCGACCATTCGCAAGGAGCACAAACAGTTGCAGTTGCAGTTACAGCAACTTCTGATGCAACCACGACAGCAAGGTCAGCTCCCGTCCCAAACGCAAACCAATCCAAGGGAGCATGCGAATTCGGTCACCATTCTACCTAGGATCTCCAAGGATGCCAAATAGCCTAAAAGGCTAAGTGTAGGGCGGGTCCTCCTCACACCTTCAATGTCAAATAGGGAGCCTTTCTTACCATTTAATTTTTCTCTTTTATTTTTTTATTTTGCTTTCGTCAATACTTTCAACTTAGTTATTTTAGTTTTCAAAAAAAAAGTAGTTTTACTTATTTATTTTCTTTCGAACACTGGGGACAGTGTTCCTGCCAAGTGTAGGGCAGGGTCCCCCTTAAAAAATATTTTATTTTAAATATATATATATTATATAGAAAATATATCACTAGTATATTTGATATAATAAGTTTAAAGTTTATCAATGTTTTACTAAAATTTTTGCATTTTTGATTAAGATGAGATTAGGAATGACTAAAAGCTTGTTCTCTCAAGAGGTAAGCTTTCTAATGACTTATAGATTCCTGTTTTTAACTTTTTGATTCTCTTTATTAACATGAGTACATGATCTTTCTCCTAATTCTTTTCTTTATGTACTTATGGGTGTTATTCTTTTCTTTCCAAATTGTGAAAAATCTTTTGGGTGAAAATCTTAAAAAGGGTTTTTATGCAAAAGAAAGAAGAAGAAAAAGAAAAAAAGAAGAAAAATCTTCTTTCAAAGGAAAAGCATTATATTCCTTGAGGTTGCATAAAGTGCCTCAGAATAAAAGCAAGAAACGAGAGTTTTTCCTTTATTTTTCTCCTAAATTCCCCGTTCTTCAATGCAAAAAAAAATCATGGTTGATTCAGAAACTCTTGCAAAATAGGGCTGATTCATAAAACCATTGATGAGAGTCTTGGCCACATTCAGAAACTCTTGAAAAATAGAGCTGAATGATGGAAACCGGAAAAAGGAGAGATTACAAAAATTCCTTATGAAAAATAGGCCAAAAGTTTTTGATCGATTTTGAAATTCCTTGTTTTATACCCATTAGTATGTTTTGACAAGATAAGGTAGATTAAGTGATACTTATGAATTAGAGTCATATAGTTGGAAATATTTATCTACATTTTCATTCTAGAGTTTATCTGTTTTGTGCATAAGTAATTAGTCCGTTCTAATCTTGTTTTGCTCGAGGACTAGCAAAAGGTAAGTGTAGGGCCTTGATAAGCCGCAGACTTATCATATTTTATGCACTAGATTTAGTATTATATTTATCTAAATAAGGTTAAATATGTTATTTATGCCTATTATGTGTTAAAATATATTATTTGTACAAATTTATGTTTTTATGAGTTTTATGTGCAAGGAATGATTTTCTAGGCAAAAGTTCAGTTGAAGCCGGACTCCATGCTGGGTAGTTTCTACTACACGGCAGTACAGAACAGAACGAAGCCTTGCCGGATGTGATGCCGGGTAAATGCTATCCGGCATGAGTGTAAAATCGCCTCGATTGACCATACGACAGCATATGTGATCCACGTGTTTTCCAACCGCTGCCGGGTGTGTTGCCGGGTAATTCCTACCCGGCATAAGCACTGTTTCGCACGGACATCGACGGTTTCGACCGTTAACAGTTGGGCGCATTTAACACGTGTGCCGGCTATTGGGGACCCGGCACGACACCCGGCAAAGACACAATTAATGCCTATAAATAGGCCGAGGAAGGCAGCAATTTAACACACTTCAACACCCATATACACTCCACTCACAACTCCAATTCCGCCCCACTCCATTGTTGGTGTCCAAGGAAGTTTCTATGGTTCCATCCACGCGAAGCAGAAGAAGAAGATCCTATCGGGTTAAGGCTATGACCATTCCCTTCTCCCCTTTGTATTCTCTTCTTGTAGTTGTGTGGATGGAGATGTAGAACTCCTTGCTTATTCTTGGTTAGGGATGAATTCCTTCTTGTAAACAATATGATTTCTTTAATATAATTTTCAAGTTTATTAAGAGTAAGGTTCTTATTGAAAGAGAATAGGTTGATCTCTTTTTTCTCTTCATGCAATTCTTACTTGTGGAAGACAAGTCCCAAGTAAGATAGGTTAGACTCTCTTAATGGTCTTTCTACTCTCTTCTTATGAATTAAGAGTTAGTAGTGAGAGTGAAGATTAACCCACATTTCCCATTGCTTTGTTCATTTCGTGGCATGATATATGCCCGGATTGTTAATAGGTAGTGAGTCTTCTGTTTTCTTCTCTCGGAAACTGGAGAAAGAATATGCATTATGACTATGCCGGATGCACTGCTGGGTGGCCAATGTCCGGCATATTCAATGTCTTTGAATATGCCGTGCAAGTGGTATCCGGCAGGACACCCGGCGTGTTCAGTTGTTGGTTAATTCGAAGGCCTGTGTTTATGTTTAGAGTTCATATTGATGCTTAGATGGTTTCACCCCTGGATCAAGGATAATTTCATTGTAATTACCACTTAGTTTAGTTAGTTTTGATTAGGATTAGAAAACATTTCAATTTCCCCCCTTTGTCTTAGAATAGGCTTTTTGCCCGGATTAGGACTAGTTTTCTATAAGTCCCTTGGGTACGATACTCTCGGTCGTAATATATTTACACTATACTCCGACCGGTTTTATTTTGCTACCCGTAGTAGAGTTGTAGGATTAGTTTATTATTTTATTCTTTTGTATATATTTTTATCTTACAATTTCTCTGTTAGCAGATCTACAAGATTCAAGGCATCATGTTGATTCCCTTCAAAAGGAACTTCATGATACCTTAGAACAAACTCAATTTAGACAGGGTGACCAGAAAGCGTCTCTCACCCAGATCGACTCTCTCAAACAAGACCTCACCATCTTTACTGATAAGTGTTGTTCTCTTCAAAATGATCTTAATGCTTCTGAATCCAAAAACATATCCTGAACACCACCATCAAAAACCTCACTCAAAAACTGAAAGAAAAGGAACACGCTCTTTCCCTTAAGCCAGTCAAGTTTATCAAACAAGTCACCTCCTCCGAACTACCTGAGTGGGCCAACTCCAAAATCAATGAAATTAGCCAAGATCGAGATGCTCTTCGCTCTAAAGTATAACAACTCTCTCAACAGATTGTGAATCTACAATCCGGAGTTCGATCCACTCAATCCACACCCAAGTGGCACAAAGGTAAGTTCGACATTTCAAAGAATATGTCCAAATCCGACAACAGAGCCAAACGATATCAAGAAAAAGAAAAATTCGATTCCTGGTGGAAAAGGACAACGGAAATACGTCGATCTTTCGCCAACCAAAATTTGTGGGTATTGGCGGGAGTTCTGGGACACTCGGGACATTGTGCATGTGATAAATTGAATAAGATCTCCTTTAATGTCAACGCGTTAATTGATACTTGAAGCACGAGAAGAATGAAAAAGTCTGGCTCGAAAGGGAACCCAAGTACCTTGGTTCCCAAATCTAACAAATGATCTGTTCTTTTGTGGTGAAGAGAAACGAATGGGCGACAGTTGGTACTTGGATAGTGGATGCTCTTCGTCACATGACTGGAGATCCAATCAATTCAATTCGCTTCACCTACCAAGGAGGTAAGGTACTTTTGGAAACAACAACCAGGGTGAAATCGTGGGAGTTGGATCCGTAGGTAACCCCTCAAAATTTAAAATTGATGGAGTCTCTGGTCACTGGACTCCAACACAGTTTACTAAGTATTTCTCAAATTTGTGATAGATTCAATTTGGTACTTTTCTCCTCTTTGGATTGTAAAGTTTATGATGAGCGTACAGGTTCATTAAAAGCTGTGGGACGTAGAGAAGGAAATCTCTACAAAATATGCTTAAACTCCATTAATCCCACGATCAAGTCTGTCTCAAAGTGCATTCCAAAAACTCACTGCTATGGCACTCCAACACTTGGTCACGCAAATCATAGCTGTTGAACAAACTCAAAAGCAAGGACTTGGTGATTGGTTTACCCGACACACCTTTGACCACAGACTCTGTCTGTGAAGCATGTGTAAAAGGTAAACACACCCCGGTCCTCCTTCAAAAGTAAGCCTACTCTTTCTACTAGCTCTCCCGCTAGAACTGCTACACATGGATCTTGTTGGTCCCATGCGTACACAAAAGCAGAAGTGGTAAGAGGTACATCCTGGTCATAGTCGATGACTATTCCAGGTGGACCTGGGTCATTTTCTTATCTACTAATGAAACTTTTACGGAGTTCGTCAAACTCCATAAAATGCTTGTCAACAAATTTTCATTTACTCTAAAAACCCTGAGAACGACCAGGGTACTGAATTTTGCAACAAGTCGTTTGATGAGTTTTGCAGGGACAACGGAGTTGATCACCAAATATCATCCGCACGTACTCCAGAACAAAACGGAGTAGTTGAACGCAAGAATAGAACTTTGATAGAAATGGCTCGCACCATGCTCATTGACAGTCAACTCACTGGGCAGAAGCTGTTAACACAGCATGCTACGTGTTAAACCGTGCGTTGATTCATCCATTCCTTCACAAGACACCCTATGAACTACTCCGTCAACGTAAACCAAGTCTTATACATCTCAGGCGTTTCGGATGTAAGTGCTTTTCCACAATAATGGTAAGGACAACTTGGGTAAGTTCTCTCCTAAAAGTGATGAAGGTATCTTTCTTGGCTATTCTTCTAAAAGCTAAGCTTATCGTGTTATCAATTTGAGAACTCAATGTTTAGAAGAGAGTCCACATGTCAAGTTCGATGAGTCCCACAACGTTGGCTCATCTTCTGATCAACTTGACTTTGCCCCTGATGATTTTCTCACCGATCCACACTTCATCACTGTACCAATAGGAAGACTCCCTGAGTCCCAATCCATCACTCCTCATGATTCTCCAGCAAACAAAAACAATACATCAGAATCTACTGACTCTGACCATACCCGGAGACACCCTACCACAAAACTTGTCTTTGACTCCTCTGACAAAGACACACCCCCTCCTGCTTCACGTCGACAGTTCCAGCAAAAATCAGCTCACCCTCCTGAAAACATCATTACCGACCCAAACTCCGGTGTTCAAACACGCCTACAAGCTATGCAAAACCTCTGTGCCTTTGGTGCTTTTCTGTCTAGCACTGAACCAAGAAACGTCAAAGAAGCACTCCTTGATAGTGATTGGGTTACTGCTATGCAGGAGGAACTCAATTCTCTCCAGCGACATGCTGTCTGGGAGTTAGTTCCTCGCCCCACGCATCAACAAACAATTGGTACACGTTGGGTCTTTCGTAATAAACTTGATGATGCAGGACAAGTTTTCAGGAATAAAGCTCGATTGGTCGTTCAGGGCTACAATCAAGAAGAAGGGATTGATTATGATGAAACCTTCGCTCCCGTAGCTCGTCTTGAAGCAATTCGCATGCTAATTGCGTTTGCTGCTTTCAAAGGTTTCCAATTATATCAAATGGATGTTAAGACAGCCTTCCTCCACGGCTACATTGATAGAGAAGTCTACGTCGAGCAACCACCAGGGTTCACAGACTCCGTCCATCCCGACTACGTCTACAAACTGTGTAAGGCCCTTTACGGACTGAAACAGGCTCCACGTGCCTGGTATGAAAGACTGTCTACATATCTATTGCAAAATGGTT